>PVJA010002283.1:0-109314 GCA_004027025.1 Myocastor coypus | reverse complement strand
TCAAATATCTTTGACTTAGCTTGTAAATGATATTTTCTGACCATCATTGATATTCTAATAACTTTCCATACAATGTGATATAAGCAGTTACACAATTCTGACACAGATATTTGGAAATTCAAGGAAATACAAAATTGTAGCCTGTGAAGAATATGGTTTTTGGCCCAGTCTCTTATATAGTCTCCCTAATATAAGTACTTTAAAGAAGAAAACAAGAACTTAAGGGCATAACACAGCTGAATGTGTTATGGATTAAACAACGAAGTGACTGGAAGCTGGCACTAACTTCTAAATCGCATGTAATTGTAAAGAAGTTATAAATTCCCTTAATCAAAAATGTATGCTACTAATTTTGGAGGTTGGGGGAGGGCTTTTTATGATGTTCCAGTAAAGAATTACACTGGGGAAATAAAAAGTTCTTAATTTTAGTTACATTGTATTTCCTCATTTTTTGTACATCTGGAATTTGTTTTAAGACTGCACTTAGTATATCCAGATTAAATAATGAAGTATCTAATAGTGGCCAGCATTATTGTCTGCAATATTTAAATGGTATTGTTGAGAATTTTATGTTCCTCACGAAATCACGTGAGACTTTTTTCCCTAGTGATTTTTTTTTTTTTTTCTGGGATCGGGGTTCGAACTCATGAGCTTGCCCTTGCCAGGCAGGCCACTGGTGCCACGGAGCTATCTCCCCAGCCCCGTACCACACTGAATGCGGCCGATCTGGTCTGACTTCTTTTGGAACTCTCCTCGGCTTCAGGAGGAGAGAAGCAGCCCCGCTCCTGCTGCGTTCCGAGTGTGGCTGTGGGGTTGAGCTGCGCGTTGCTTCTCTTCCTGTCACGTGTGTGGCTCTCCCTGGCCCTCCGCGCTGGGATTTTCTCTCTTGTCAGGGGCACACGGCTGCTAGGCAAACCTTTTTATTTTGAGGAGACGCCTGACTGTAGGACACATCAGCTCTGCACTTCGAATCCTCTTCTATAAACTGACAAGAATGAAATTTCTTTACTTTCTGACTGCAATCATGTTATTCAGCTGTTTTTGATTCGGTGCTCAGCAAGCCTGTGCAATTATTTTTCTTGATCAGGTGCATTTGGAGCTGATGACCGGCCAGAGGCACTCGCTGCTAGTTTAAGTGGTGGTAATGGCGGTGGTAGTGACAGTGGTAATAGCCCTGGGCAGAGGAATGCTGGACTACTTCGCTATCATTTTTTCTCGGGTTGAGGATTGGACCCAGAGCCTTTATTACACTGAGCTACATCCCAGCCTACTCTTACATTTTTATTTGGAGACAAGGTGTTGATAAGTTGCTCAGGCTTGGATTTGTAACCTCACTTTATCTGCCTTTCAGAATGCTGGGGTTTTCGGTGTGCACCACACACTTGGTTGATGATGGCCAGTAATACACTGGTCATTCACCTGTAGAAGACGAGCAGAAAACCTGATGCTAGGGCCATCTCCAGCCCTCTTCTCCACGGTGTCAGGCACTCGGTGTCCATCTGGGTAGTCAGCCAGAGCAGGAGCCGTTCTACTTTTCACTGACTTAGAATTGCTGAAAACATCAAGGTGCTGCAAAGCAACCTGTGTAGAAAACTCTAAGATCTTTAGGAGTCTTAGGTCAAGACAAGAACGAGTTAGGTGGCGGTGCTGAAATATCCTTCTGGCAAAGGCACAGAGCAGCTTGGAGAAGCCACCGCTGCATGGAAGTGGGGCAGCTAGGAGCACAGGCACTGCCCAGGGGAGTCAGCGAGCAGAAGGCCCCACCCAGGCGCTGTGGGCAGCTTTCTCTGGGTCTCAGAGGCTGAACGCTTGGACTCTCTGTGAGAAAAGTGAGCAGAAGATTTAGGAAGGTCCCAAGCAGAGCCTTGTGTGGTTCTGGAGCCCCTGATAGGCCAGGTCTCTTCGGGTAGTTTTCAAAGCTGCAATTTCAGTGTACCCATGACCTCCTTGCTTGCCTGGACAATGATTTATAAGAAGTCTTAGATAAAACTCTGATAGCCAGTGTGCTTTTATGGTTCACAAGGCAGTGCATATGGGTGTGGGTGTCATGATGGTTATAAATAAGCTAGAATGCATTCCAAGGAGAGATTTCATCAAATGAGGTAGAAGGAAGCTCATGTTGTAAGCTCAAATCTTCTAGAAGTGATTCAGCCAGGGTCAGCGCTGGTGCCCATTCTTGTTCCTGGAGGCTCAGGAGATGTATGGCACCTGCGCCTGTCAGTCCCCAGGGCTTGGCAGGTGGGGTCGGGAAGCGTTCCCCTTCTCATCGGTCTCCTCCTCCACTCCCCAAGCTATGGGGGGAACCCAGAATCCAGGGGTGCCCTGCAGAGCCACGAACTGAGTGATACAGGGCCGCTGCAGCGCCGGGGACTTGGACGAGCTGGAAGTTTGGGTCACTGCTTCCCGAGATACTGAATGTGCAGTGCTCTGTGCCTCTAGCTAAAAACAACAACAACAACAACAACAAAAAAAAACCCAACAAAACTCCTCAATGCTTAAGTCTTTTAAAAAATCACTTTACCATATACTAACACATGACGCTATCCTTTTAGAGACCGTGTGCTTGTGCTTGCGGTACAAAGAAACTGTTGTCGTGAGGCCGCTCTGCGATGCCAGGTGTGAAATACGGACACACACTGACCAACGATAGCTGTCACAGTGCAGTCCCCCCGGGGCCATGCCTCATCTGCTCAGTCAGCAGGCACAGGGCTTTGGGGTTGCAGAGGGGCCGTCTCGCCAGGGAAGTGTGCCTGCGTGGGGGATGTGGCTTGGGGGGCAGGCTGCAAAGTTTAGCATGATGCGGGATGCCGAAGGGAATCTTAGCCCATCATAAAGATTAGCAGGCTGTGTAATTCAATTTAAAACTGATCGGCGTGTCCTGACTGTGGTAAGGCCTTTCTTTTCTGTTTTATCACCACCCCGTTATTTTATGTCTCATGCTCGTAGAGAGTGGTGCACACAGCCAATGTCTTTTTTTTTTTTTAACCATGTTTTTCTTGTTTGGAGAAATGGTTGGTGTAAGAGATTATCATAAAATGAGCTAAGAAAGTGTTTGCTCAATTGAATGCACCATTGTTTGCTTGCTGCATTTTATTTATTTATTTTTTTTTTAAGCATAAAATGAATTTCTTTTGAGCAAGTAACCAGGGAGAGTGGAGCGTTCAATTCCTTTAAAAGCCCTCGCTGGACACAGGGCTTGGTTCTCAGAGCCTCGGCGCTGGCACTTATCTTCAGGAGCGTGGGCATTACGGTGCCACTGGAAGCCCAAGCACGGGGCTCCCGTTAATGCAAGACCAACAGACCTATGTCTGACGGCAATTACCCAGACTGGAGGTTAATAAATGTCCTTAGAATGGCTGGCTTTATTTTCCTCATTACAAGGAAAGCGAGCAGCTTCCGGAGCCGAGCCTCCAGCCTCTGGTGCGCAGCCTCTCTGCCTGCTAATTAACTGTTGGGGTTCCGATGTTTCCTGGGCTCCACTCCATTTAATATTCATGCTAGGGAAATTCTAAACCGTTTTAGCTGACCCAGCTAAAAGAATTAGGCAAACGTTGGCCTAGGTGCCGTTTTGTGTGTATAAGGAATGAAGAGCCGCTGAAACATTTTAATGAGACATGAAGGCGCCAGGAACGTGGGTGCAGTGAAGGTACTCTATTATCTTCTCGCATTCAGTTTTCTTCTAGTAGGGAGGGATGAATCTCTTTCGGTTCCAGCTGCATTTTGCTGAAGTGTGGGTGAAAGCATTATTGCCACCTCAGGTGCCCAAAGAACTTCTGGAAGCCAGGGAAGCACCACCATCAGGACACTGGAAGTGTGGCCACGTGGCCTGCATAGGACGGGGTGCGACTGTGAAGGCTCAGGTGTTTTGCCGTTCCTGGCTTAATGTCTCCCATTTTCTGTCACATCGGTGCACCCTGACTGTAGTAGGTAGAAAATCGTTGTGGAGGAATTAGATGCCTGCTTTACTTTAGCTCTGTGAGGGCCAATCTAGACTTGTAGAAACTTCTTGCAATGACTGTGGGGGTTTTCAACTTTGTCAGCTTGTGGGCTGTGTGGCATGTCTGCTGTGCATGGGGTGCTTGCAGTGAGGGCAACATACGCGCTGTCCGGAGGACGAGAGAACAGAGAGCCTTCAGGCCAGGAGGCTGTAGGAAGCGCATTGGCCTTGGCTTGTGGTCCTCCACCCATGAGGACCTCGGCTTCGGAGCTGCTCGGGCGGCAGTTAATTGCTGAGGCCTTTCCAGTGCTCTCTTCAACCAAAATGACTGGATTTAAAGAAGCTGGTGGATTCGCTTTAGCGAATCCATTTATGTTCCTCACATCTTGGCAGCTCTGTTTTGTCCAAGCCCTGGTCCTGGAGTGTGGCTGTGACCTGCGCCATCAGAGTCTCTGCTCCAGGCCCGGGGAGCACAGAGATTGCGCAGCCGTGCACCTCACACTCTTGCCCACTGGCGTGCAGCCCGCTGTTTCTCCCTGTGCATGCCGGCCTCTCCCGCACTCTCACGTCACGGAGCACACGTGGAGGAAGGGCTGCTCCTTCTTTTTCAACAGGTTAGGAACCGCACAGAATTTCACTAAACAAAGTAATAGGAATCCAACAATGGCCGCTGTGTTGCACCATGTTAGCTTCAAGTAAGTTAAGTTACAAGTCTGCAAAATTGGTTTCTAAAAGTCAAAACAGCCAAAAATGTAAGAAATTAAAAAGAATAAAAAGGAAAAAGTAAACATTAACTGCTCATTTCAAAAGACCAGCAGAAATTGGCAGGGCCGTCTTCCAAATTATCTTGTATAGGTGCATAAATATATTTCCCTTCTTTCTTTTGTCCTTTCTCTTATCCCAGTTTTTCCTTCCCATCGAATTTTTCCCCTTTACCGCATCTATTGTACCTTTCACTTATTTACACTTCCAGTTCCTCACACTACTGAGACACTGTGACGTTTGCACACCCACACTTACCAGCGTAGTCTCCATTTATCTACAAAAGCCTCAAATTTATTGTTTTTATAGCTGAGTAATACTCTCTGCTGTGTAAAAATACCCCATCTTTTTTATCCATTCCTCAGTTAATAGACATTTGGGCTGTTTCCAAGATTTAGCTACGACCCATCGCACTGCTATAAACATGGGTGCACACATGTCACTCTGGCACCTAGGAGGGAAGAGCTGGCTTGCCTGGGGCCTCCAATCCTAGCTTCTTAAGGAATGATTTCCATAATGATTGTACCAGGGTGCACTTCTAGCAGCAGTGGACAAGGGTTCTTTGCTCCCCACAGCCGCTCCAGCTGTTGTTATTAGTTGACGTTTTGATGATAGCCCTTCTTTCTGGCATAAGATGGTGTCTCCGTGTTGTTTTAATTTGCATCTCTGGCATGACCAATGATGCTGAAAATTTTTCTTCATACGTTTATTTACCATTTGTGTCTCTTCACTTGTACCATGCATATTCATCTCAGAGATCTATTTTTGGAAAGGGTCTTTGAATTTGGAGGCCTGATATTTTTTTACAATTCTTTATATGTTCTAGATAGAAGCCCTTGGCATGATGGACAGTCCACTACAACTTTTTCCCAATTTGTGAGTTTTCCTTTTATTTTGTCGGTGATTTCTTTTGACACGCAGAAGCTTTTCAAAAAAGATGAGATCTCAATTTTTGATTTTTCGAAGTATTCCCCGTGTAATTCGATTTGTGTTCATGAACTCTCTACCCACCCCATGTCCTTAAGACTTCTACCTACTTTCTCCTGCAGAAGATTTAGTGTTTCAGTTTTAATATTGAGCTGACGCTGTTCCTGCATACAGGGGTTGCAAAGCTCTGGGAGGCTAGCGCATAAAGACTTTGCGGGGGCGAGTAAGCACTGTGTGTTCTTCTCAACGGCATGGCCACCACGACCGCTTGATCTCACTCACAGGCCTCTGAGTGTCCGTAAATGCAGCTGACTGGCTCAGGCGTTTGGCACGGAGAGCATGGGTCAGAGCGTTGCTCACTGACCTTGTGGAAGGGCAGACATAAGCCCCGTGAGTCAGGAGGCTTTGGGCTGCAGGAACTGAATGGCAGGGCCTTGTCCTCATGCGTTGCAGTGGAGGGAAGGGCGTCAGGGTCTGGAAGCAGAGCAGACAAGTGGGGAGCCTGGGGACCCTGCCCCCTCAGCATTTCCCCTGCCCTTTCTTGTGTGTCTCTGCCCCAAAACTTCAAGAGTGACTGCTAGTGCCCTGACTTGGCAAGGCGACATGACATGCATGATAGAGAGGGCCACCCCTCTGGCTCGTCTCTTCACAGAAGCGACAGCTACCAGCCAGGACCAGGTGACACAGACTGTGTAAAGAAGTTCCAGGGAAGAGCAGCGGAAGTCCTCACAAATAGAGGTTCACTGCTGGTATACGAATGGGGTCTTCTATCCTGAGCATGGGGTTCCTTCCAGAGATGGAGACACAAAGGAGCCAAGGACCCTGCTGTCCAGGCTGACAGGGTAGCCTTGCAGTAGGCTGTCCCGGCCTCTGTTGTCATCAGCCTCCCAATCAAGATTCTGTAGGGCACCAGAAGAGCCGCCCATCCTCTTCCTAGAGGTGGCCCACCTGATGCCACGGACTCAGGGCTTGGGACTGTGGCGTGGCATGGCCAGCCAAGGCAACAGCCACAGGTGACTTTCAGAAGGCCCTTCCCTGTCCCTTGCTTCCTCTTTTCATCTTGGAGGATTTTCTTTTTTCTTTACCTTCTGCTGCTTTGCCTTCTTTCCCTCCGTCGCTCCCTGCCTCCCTTTCTTCCCTGCTTCCTTCTGTTTCATCTCCTGCCCATACCATAGAACAACCCTGGCCCCTCTCTAGGAGACTCCTGTGCCTCTTCCAGTGGAAATGGTGACAGGAAAGCAGAGCATATACAGCTCTGCACTCCGATTCTCAGGGTCCGATAGCCTGGAGCATTAAGGGTCTCTGTGTGTGACTGCCACTCCCGGGCCCCACTTAGCCTCTTTCCTTGCTTGGTCATCTAGAGCTGGCAAGTTAAGGTTCCTGAAGGCCCCAAAAGAAGTATGATTTTAGCTATCTAGCTTGCTAGCCATCACCATCACAGACTTGGTCCTCAAGACTTGGGAAGACACATGGCTGTGACCCGGGCCTGCCATTGCAGAGGGCAAAGACCCTTGGCTCCATCTGTAGACAGAGAGATAGCACAGAGGCCAAGGCTGGTGAGAGGTAGTGCTGCATCTCACAGGTCTGTACTTCCAGAAGTCTCGAGCACCCCCTTTCGTGGCTGGGCTCCGCAGCAGTGGACCGCGGACTCTCTGTCTGTGGACTGGGTTGAAAGTAGAAGAGGCGCCCTTTCCCCTCCTGGGGGCCATGTTGTTGACCACTGAAGTCATTTATTCCAGAAGATGGAAAGAAAAGTAGTGGAGATGCCCTGATCTGACCTAGAGAATGAAAGGCTCCCGAAATCAAGACCAAAATCTGATTTTAGCAACTCGCTATATAATTCAGAAGACTGGTGCATTTGGACACGGCAGGCCTGGTGGGACTGCATCAGTCCTTCTGACAAGGAAAGCCTCAGTGCACTCAGCTGCTGGCGTTCTGGGAATCCCGTCGTGTGGGCAGCTGCTCCCCAGGGCTCCTGCTTCCAGCCTGGTTCAGCCACAGGGGACGCACGAAGCTCTCTCTGCAGAAAGCGTTCCCTGTGCCCTACCCTAGTCCACTGTCCCACCACAAAACGGGCACCTGTGGACCAAGAGAGAGGGCTGTGTGACCCTCATTCTCAGCACATACAGACAGGAGAAAGAAATTCGTGAGCTCTCATGACCCGGTCGCAGATGGTTGGAGGGGGCCGAGGAGAGTGGCCATGAAAGAGCCCCAGGGAAGGGGCACAGTCCCAGGCCTGGTCTCTAAGGGCACAGTACCATCAGCGTAGTCCTCGTGGGGTACTGTGTCACTGCCTCTGGATGTTCCTGGATTAAGCTGTTGTGTTGGGACAAGCCACAAAGGTGCACAAGGGTGGTGATGAAGCCAACACATTGGTTGGGAGCGCTGAGCTGCTCTGAGCCACCTGCCACCACCACCATCAACACGAATGCCAGCACTGCCACGCATAACAGCACCACTACCAGCAAGAACACCAGCTTTACCACTGCCACTAACACGTCCACCATCACCACAAATGATAGACTGTCACCGCCCTTGCTGTACCCTCATAGCCGACTCAATGTTAGACTCTCAGGCTTTCCTCCCTAGAGCAGAAAGCTGAGTAAATGCGTGTTAGAAAGGTTTTTGATCACAGGGATGGATTTTGAAATTGAACTAATGAATCATAGAAGATCACTGTGACTAAATGTTCTTTAAATAAAAAATTGAGATTTTGAAGGGACCTTGTGTGAGGTCCACTCTTCTGGGCATCACCAGTGTGTGTGTGTGTGTGTGTGTGTGTGTGTGTGTGTGTGTGTACGTGTGCTTGCATGGGGACGCATGCTATCTTTTCTGCTCCTTTCTGTGAAGCTACCCAGTGTCAGGGAAGGCTGTTACTTGCGCAGTCGGCTGCTTATTGATAAGGGCTGGGTGGCCAGGAAATGCAGATGGCTCCTCTCCTTGGGCCCTGCTCTGGCACCCTGGCAGTGGCTCCCCATCCCTGCTTGCTGAGCCTAGTGCTTCGCCATGTGTCACCGTATCCATGGCCTCAGCAGGCGGTCCCTTCTTTCCTAACTGTTGGTCCCAGCAAGGTTCCCTAAGGGCAAAGGCTTTGGGTGTTCATGAGTCACTGTTCTCAGCCATCGCTGAGCACACTGCTGTCACAACACCCCAGGGAGTATGCGCGGAGCACTGCAGTGAGTTTGTGCGCGTCCAGAGGTGTGCCAACATCCTGCTGCTTGACCAGATCCCACCCTGCCTTTAGAGAGGATCTGACTCTGACGCAATCCCATGGGATCTAGTGAGGTTTCTTCTCCCCAAACATGGTAGAATAGAAAAGCAGGTTGAAACTTGACCTGAGCCAAAGGGAAGGAAAAGGAGGGGAAATCACCAAGAGGCCGCGCCTGAGGGTGTGGAGCTGACAGTGAGAGGCTGCTGGAAAGAAGAGCAGTTAGCTCGAAGATCTGAAATTCACCAGAGTTGTGGGAAAAGATAATTTCACAAGTTCTGCACAGGTCTGGGTCCAAGTGTCAGCCTTCTCAGTTTCGCAGAGCCATGTTGGGCTCAACAGAAAGGCTTTCCCTCCCCGCCCCCATATCTAATCTCCAGTTTCTAGTCAAAACACTGAAAGGAATTTAACTTTAAAAAAAAAAAAAAGGTGGATTTTTTTTCTTGAAAGAAACTTGACCTCTACTTTCAACATCTCAGTCAGTGATTGTGAGTTGGGAGTGGGGCACACACCTGTATCCCCAGCACTCTGGGAGGCCGGGACAGCTGGGCAGCAAGGCCATACCCGGCCTAGGCAGTTCAGCCATGGGGCTAGGATGTGACTCAGAAGGAAAGATTTTAAAAAGTTGAAGACGTAGCCTAGCGAAGAGGCTCTGTGTCCAAGCCTCTTAGCATACATCCACACATAGATACGCATGAACACACACACACAGGAACACATATGAACACACACAGCACAGGCAACGCTTTGGGTAATAGTGCATACTCTGTGATGAACCCCAGTGAAAAATAAAAGCTGAGGTTTCAGAGACATGTGGAGATAAAATCTCGTGGCTGGCATGTGCCTGCCTGAGAGGCCACATAACGGAGATTTTGCTTCAAACTTTCAGAAATCGCCCTGGCATGTGAAAGCATTAGCTGAGGGAAATAAAATAGCTCCTTGTAGAAAAAATAAGTGAAAATTTGGGTGCTGGAGTCATGGACAATCTTTAGTGCTGCATTTTATTAATGGTGACTCAATGGTAAGAGCAGAGTCAACAGAAGAGTTTGGAAGGAAGGTGGCTGGATCCAGAGAGCTCATTTCTGTCGCTTAAGTTACTCTCTGATATCAGTCCCCAGTTACGATGGCTGAACAGATGCCTGCCTGAGTGGAAGGAGAGAACGGCCCTTGAGCTCTGACAGCAGAGGGTTCTGGGGCGGGGCCAGGTCTCTTCCCTCCTTTCTTTGAGATACGAGGAGGCGAATGGCTGCACGCCATGGGCCTAGGACGCTGCGTGCACATCGCTGTACACTGAGCTCAGAAATGGTGCTCACTGCCAGCAGCAAAGCCTCTGGGCTTCTCTGAACTGAGGTTCTCTGATCTATGGAGAAAACCACGTGCCTGATCTCTGCCTCGAAACTGTCCATGCCTTGTGTGCCACAGCAGAGGAGGGCAGCTCTGCTCTGTGAAACTGGGGTTTCATGTTGCCCAGAGCCACCAGGTGACCTTGAGGAGTCACGCAGCCCCACCAGGCTACGTGAAAAAGAAATGACTGTAACTTTTTAGGGCTCCACTGAGCTGGAACTTCAGTCGAACGGGAGTTGGAGTCTGAGATCGGGAGTGCCCTGCGGCCCCTTGATTTTTCTGTTAGAAGTGAAAGGAAAGGCTGGCCCTGCAGCCCGGTCAGTCAGAGCCTTTAATCTGCTGACTTGGCCTGAGAAGGTGCTGCCTGTGTCCTGCTAGTGGCAGGACTTCTTTATATGGTGGGTGGCAGGCTTCTTTATATGGTGCAGCTTCCACGAAGCCAGCTGTCAAAATAGCAGCCTGAGAGGCCTGGGGTGAAAGCCTTCAGGCGCCGTCCCGCATACTGAGTGGCCCTTCCGTTAACTCTATCTGCTGATGCTAAACGCCGGGAGCAAAGGCTGGAAAGTCCTTACTTCAGCCTCTTCCTAGGATGGCATCTAGAGGCTTTCACAGTGGTCCAGGACCTGCCATACCAGCACACACTTTCTTACAATATTGCCTCTAACAAAACTAGGCTGTCCTGAACCCCAAGGAATACAATTGCTTACGCCCATACCAAGAAGGTTGGGAAGGGCCCAAATCTGTGTTTTGTGTGTGCCCAGGCAGACTCCGAGGGGTTTGAGCCATGTGGTCTGAAGTTCTTATGAGACTGTTGAAAAGAAAGAAGAAGCATGTCAGCGGGACTTATGGGGGCTCCGTGTGTGCCAAGGGCGTCTGTGACAGGATCGAGCATTCTTTCCTTATTGAAGAGCAGAAAGTCGTGGTGACAGTGTCGAAGGCAGAAGCACAGAGTCGGAAGGCTAAATAAAGGATGAAGCTCTGGCAGTAATAAAAGATGGAAAGGCAAAAGCAAAGAAAGTTCTCACATGGGTAGCGCTAAACACGCGGCCGCAGTTGCCTTCTTCTTTGAAATGGTGACGCGTGATTCGTGTGAAGTGTGTGAGTCACGCGTGCATCCACTTGTGTTTTCACTCCTTCAGCAAATTTGAGTCCTTAATATATTCAGAGCGACTTCTCTGTCCCTGTGCCTCCATTATAGTTTGTACCCTAGAGAGGAGGAGCTTTTGGCGTAGGCTGGGTCTAGGGTATTGTGATACTGGGATAAAGAGTAGGTGATAACCAAATTGCTTTCGCTTCATTCTGGGTGTGGGCAATGGAAGGCCCTCCCTGGGTGGAAGTGGCACCAATCAACAGCCTCACACCTTTTATGCGAGATAAAGAGACTAGCATGTATGTGGAGGAAGGCTGCCTGCCTCTGCCTCCTGCCTGCCCTGCCAGGGGCTGTTTCCCCTCTGCTTACCACCCTGTCTTGCAGTCAGCTGATTACAGACTGAAACTTCCACCAACTGTGATGGGAAATAACACTTTTCTCCTTTAACTTGGGGGTATATCAGCAGTGAGAAAATCAGCAAAGACACTCCCCCAACAAACTGTCCCCTGCGTGTTTCAACAGCCAATGAATAGTATACCTCCAGACACATGTAATCCTTGACATCTTGGAATAAAAGGCAGGTAGGGTCTGAACACTTGCAGCCTAACTTTGGGGGACATCTCTTCATCTGTGCATTTGACAAATCCTTGGTAAAGCTTGCTGGCAACACAACGGGGTGCAGCATGTAGTCTGGGCTCTTCCGAGGCCCAGAGTCAATGTGGAAAGAGAGCTTGTACACGCATTCCCATTCTGTGATGAGTGAGCTCTTGGCAAGCTCAGAACTCAGGATACCAGGGAGGGGAAGTAGCCAGCAGGGGCTGGAGTACAAACAGGCCAACACCCTCTGTCCTCAGGAGCCAGGCCTTTGGTCTACAGGCACTGCTAGAGGCTCTGGCTGGACTGGAAGGTGATTGAGTGAGGCAGTATGTATGTGTGTATGTTTGTGTGTGTGTGTGTGTGTGTGTGTGTGTGCGTGCATGTACGTGTGTAGGGTGGTTCCATATTTTGGTAGATCTCTCCTGCTTCTGGGCAGGTGTGTTAGTTTGCTTCATAACAAAACTCCAGATTGTGTGGCTTGAATGGGAGACAGTTATTTTCTTACGGTTCAGGAGGGTGCAGTCTGAGATCAGGCAGGTCTGCCTCCTCCCGAGGTCCCTGTCCCTTGTTGGCAAAGGGCCATCTTCCGTCTCCGTCTTCACCTTGCCTTTCCTGTGCAGCCTTGGTGTCTGTGGGTTCATGTTCCTTTGTAAAAGGACTCTCCCCAGGGTGAGTCAGGACCCACCTGAATGGCCTTATTTTAATTTCCTCACCTGTGAAGGCCCTATCCCCAAATACAATCACCTGGCAAAGTGTTGACAGTGAAGACCTTCTGATATGATTTGGGGCTGCAAGTGGCACAGTTTGGCCCACAGTAAGAGTGAACCGGAGGTAGGGGGAGCCCACATGTGGCCAGAGGTGAAAACGTGTGCAAGAAAGGGCAGACAGAAGCTACACACAGCTCAGAGAACAGTGTAAGGCAGAACTGCGGGGTGGCCACTTTGGTTCAGGTGTCCAGAAGTCAGGATGCTCACAGAGCCAGGCCGCCTTCCCTTGTTTTGCTGGGGGCAGGGTCCAGCAGACAGAGTGTGCTCTTCTCCAGCTTAGCTCGGATTGCCTGGATCACTCGGAATATTAAATAGAGTCACTTAAAGGGAAGCTTTAAGGAGCATATGCTTTACACAATTGCTTTTGAGAAAACATGGATTTAGGACGGCATATTGTGAGTTTACCTCACAGCTGTACACAGCCTCAAGGTGCTGGAGGTGAGAGCCCCTGTCTTAGTGACTTGTGCTCATTGCTGGGACAAATAACTGACAGTCAAAATGAAAGAAGGAAGAGTTTATTTAGCTCATAGTTACTGGAGGTTTCAGGACATATTTGACTGGCTCCAAGGAAGAGAGGCACATGGCAGAGAGCAGCAGTTCATGCTGGCAGAACAGCAACAAAATGGTGACAGAGAAAGCCAAGCAAACAGGGCAGCAGAGCAACAGTGTGAGTCTGTCTCTATCACTCTGTATATTACATTCAGGCTCTCTGCCTCAGCCTATCCACCTCAGGCCACACCCACAGTCTCAACAGTACTCAGACCCATAGTGTCATCGGCACTAAAACACGTAATCCCAGTGGAACATAATTCAAGTCTCAAACTCGAGAAGTCCCTGCCCCGTGATTGCATAAGGCTTTGGGGAGACAACTAGACATAAGCCATAACAGCCCCAAAGAGTACAAAACAGAGCCGGTTATACACGCATGCAATCCCCACCATCAGAAAGCTGAACCAAGAGGAGTGCTGTGAGCTCAAGACCAGCCTGGGCTACTTAGTGAGGCTCAAGGCCGGCGTGAGTGACACAGGAGACCAGGCAGTGTTATAGATCTCCAGTTCTAGTTCCAGGATTCTTGGTTCCCAGGGATGCAACGGCCTTCCCAGAAACATGCTTTGCTCCTGAAGAATGACGGGGCAGCCTTTGTATGCTGCAGCATCCCAGCGGGGAGGTGTGGTGCTAGGTCCGCAAACCACTTGCTTCCCACAATGCCTCTGGGATTGGTGTTCCGGGGAACCAGATGCTGCCATCTGAAGAGACTGCATGATTTCACCCTCCCTCCCAGGAATCTTGGTGGCTCCGCGTACATGTGCGTACTCGTAGAAACTGTTAGTATTGGATGGGCGAAGCATAGCAAAACCCACGAAGAAATCACCGCGCTTTCCATTCTTTCTTGTCACTAACACTAGTGATCAGAATAACCTTCCCTGAGAGATTTCTTTGTAAATTTTATCCTTAAAAGGCTTCATTAAAATTTTGAGTTATGAAATGGGAAAAAATCAATTTTATTGGATCCTAAATTTTACTCCGCACGGCTTCCCGTCCAGAGGGCCAATTATTAAAATTGACATCGGGTGTGTGTGCAAGAGAACACCCCTCTCGCAGGCTGTCTCTCAATTCCAAGGCAGTCTGTAGAGAGGATTAGATTATACAGTGAGACGGGTCCCCAGAAAGAAAATGGAATTGTGTATTGATGCCTTTAGAAATATCATTTGATGGCCAATAAAATATTCCCTGAAATTCCCTTCAGAGGGGAGAAAATGGGGTTTGTTTGCAGTAATTGCATTTTCTAGCATTTGCCCTCACACTTGCCAACAGAAGCCGATTGGAACCTGTGATTTGCTTTTGCTTATTGGCAAAAGTGCCATGTAAATTGATCTGTGATGCATTTGAAGAAGATGCTTTGAAAGTTTGGAAATTGAGATGGCTTTCCCTTATTAGATTTCGGGAGTATTAGGGTTCATTTCTATATTTTAGTCTAATGTAATATTAGCCAAATATGTTCTTTTTCAATTTAGTTTTAATCAAGTTCTAGAAGCCCATTTTCGTCTCGTCCCAGTGGTGCTGTTAAGGCAGGAATTTTATTTCCGCTGTCAACCCTGCAGCCCAGGCCACAGAATCCGCTCCGCGGCCACAGGCTCCACGCTACCTCAGCACGCAGGAACAGCGGGAGCTAGCTACTACGGGAAGGTTGTTAAGAATTCCTCTTTGCAAGGGCAAGGAGCGGAAAAGCTAAAGTGCCTCTGAAATTGTTTGTTTTGAAAGATATGGCCTGCATGCCTTGCGTTGTTTTATTTAATTTCATCTTGACCACACACACTGGATGATGTAAAATGCAAACACATAGGTTGTCCCTTTGTTCTTCTAACGATTCAGCAAAAGAATTTCCACTTATTTTATAATTATTGCTGCAATGAACACCTTTCAGCAGCTTCTTAAGGGCTTTTGGGGGAGGGGGAGTTCCTGACACATTATTCTGCTCAGCCTGGACTTTGTCAGCCTGTACTTTGGCTCCCTACAGATACTCTCCGAAGGCTTTCCCAGGTGGGAGGACGGTAGGAGAGGATGGACCGCGTACACCTAGTGAAGTTACAGGGCAAAACATAAAGGAGAATGACCCACCGCCACCAGCATCCTTGGCGTGCCAGCTGTTGTGCTAGGTAGGCCCTCTGCAGCCTGACCCAGTGCTCATGTCCTCCTCGTAAAGTTATTGGACAGTTAGTCTCTTTTGTTATGGTGAGCAACATGGAGGCTAAGTAGTGTGTTTGCAGTTCGACTTTCACAGGTAATAAATAACAGAACTGAGGAACACGAACCCCAGCCTCCTCCCTTCATGCCCTGAATTCATGTATTCCTGTAAGCTTCAGGGACAGGAAGCACAGCTGATTGAAATAAGACTCGACAGTGTCCTTACCAATTTCTCAAGGGGCCGTCCAGTGGAATTCCAATTTGGATCCAGTTTTCTGAAGTTGGACAAAGCCCCAAGGGCGTTTCGCAGGTGGCCTGTCCAGGTCCAGTTGGTGGTGTGTGACATAAGCCTTTCTGCGTACCCCAAAGCTTTCACGTGTAAGGAGATGCTTGGATGTAGCAGAGAGCAGAGGGGCTCACCCCAGGCCCTCTGCTGTCGCTGATACTGGGACAGGTCCCACTGCGGCTGCCATTTAGAACACAGACGGCAGTCGCGGTAACAACCCAGAGCATTTGGTGGGAATAAGGAAGACATTGCCGTTCTGGCTTCCTGCATAGTGGTGGCATCAGCGCAGGTGTGAGTCAGAAGAATGCGTGTGTTGTGTACGTCATAACGCGTGTTAAGTTGGCATAAGGTGGGGGCGGAGGCAGGACCGTGCACAGACGAGGCGCCGCGGGTGCCGGCCACACTGCTGAGCTATTTTTCTCCCTTGCTAGATCTTGGGTGTCCTGGAGGCTGCTGTCCTGTTCTTCTTTCCTTATATCCCCTATTCCTGTGCTGGATAGGGTGACCGCTGAGGTCCAGAGGGCTGTAGCTGCTGACCCATCTGCAGTCCCAGCATTCACATGCAGGCTGGATTTGTGGCTCAGCCCTGACACCACTGTAATCCTGTTTTCTGTGTTTCTATGTCTTACACTTGCTTTCCCATGGCAGGTATGGAGGAAACCCTAACGATGAACTTCCAGAGTGTGGGAGGGAGGTTGCGGTCTGAGCTGCTGCGTGTGCATGTGCACGAGGGCTGGCAGGGCCTGGGGAAATGGCCAGAACACTTGCATGGTTCTGCCGGTTCTGCTATGATACACAGAGTGTGGACTGTGGGGCTGTGGGCGATTCCTGGCAGTGGCACGAGGGTGCTGAGGTCCTTTGGCGTGATGTGTCTCTGTGTCTCTGCATCCCTGTGTCCCCAAGCCAGTACCTTCCTGGACCTGAGGTGCTCAACCCCGCCAGAGTTCTTCCCTCCTTGGGGCCACCAGGAATTTTCCTTCTGTCCTACGGTGCCTTCTGCTTGGCTGACTTTCAGGTGCTTTGCGCCAGTCCTCAGCGGAAGAGCGGGTCTCTGCAAGATCGAACACTTTCCCAGTTCCCACTAGAGGTGCAGTGTTAAAAGTACAGTCTACGTTAAATAAGAGGAATTTCCATCTTTTCTTTTCTGTCTCAGGGATGTCAGAGGTGCTGGCACCACCGGCTGCAGCCCCCATGCAGGAGGGAGCTTTCCTAAACAGGGTGGAAGGGTAACAGAGCTCCTTCGTTTAGAAACAGGTCCGAGAAAGCAGGAAGCCATTTGATTCCTTTTCATCCCTGGAAGTGATGTTTTCCCAGTGCATTGGCAGGGGAAGATGAGGCCGGGTTGCACGGCTGGGTCTTGGTGCCTGGCACCTGGGTGCTGTCGCAAGTCCCTGTGTCATTGCTGTTATTTTGCTTCCTGCTCCAAGGCACGTTTTATTTCTTGGGAGGCTTTTACTACAGATCTTCTTGGTTCCCTCAAGCCTTGCCAAAATCTGCAATTTAGAAGCCCAAAGGGACCAGAGAGCCTCTCACTTGCCACCTGCGTGGAACTCAGCTTTCTGTCCCTGAGGAAATGTGGACAGTGACATTGGCTCAAGGCCTCGGTGTCTGAGGGGCCGAGGTGTGGGCTGGCCTGTTCCCTGGGCTCCGGCCGGTGCCAAGAGGTGAAGGCTGTGGTCGGCTGGCCTTGTTCACCGGGTTGCTGACAAAAACTGAAGAGTGGGACAGGTGGTGTTTGGCAATAGCCCCGACCCGGGGAACCTTCTGGTTGCATCATTTCCCAGAACACCCTGCGAGAGGATGAAAAGCTGACTTCCGGTGGGTGCCCAGAAGATTTCCAGGCAAGAGAAAATTGTTCGTGGGTCTAGCAGAAGAACTGCAGGCTGCAGCCGCACGGCCTTCATCTTGAGGGGCACTAATTGTTGGTGGGAGAAGGCCAAACTGACCTGGGTGTCCAGCTTGTCTGGCAGGGTGTTTCTGTGTTTATTTTCCGTTTCATTGTTTTAGTAGACCTTTCAGCTAATAGGCCCACACTCCTTGTGTGGAACTGGAGGACGCCTCATGCAGCTACACAACGCAACTCTTTTTTACAAAATCCATTTTCCCTTCCCTTTTTCCCCAACCCTTCCTCCTGAGGAGCTCTCTCTGCCTACCTGCGGCTAGTGCTCTTGTTTTGCTCTTTATTTACACAGTGGACTTCTCATCCAAGACGCACCATGTGGTACTTAAATGTTTGTCCAATTTGTGTCCCTTACATCAGGGTGGGAAGGAGCACACATTTTCCTACAAATGACCCACATGTACCATGGCGGGGCAGCGCTGCACTCTGTAGGCACCGCAGTCTCTCCATCCATGCATCTGCTGACGGGCACCCGGGCCACTCCAAGGCTGAGCTGTCGTGGGTATGTGCGGGCCTTTGCAATTTAGTATCTTCAACTGTTTCGGGAAGATAGCCAGAAGGGCAGTAGCCAGGCCCGAGAGAATTTCTGGTTGTTGTTTTTCCAGAATGTTTAAGTGAGTCCCAGGTCCCAGCCTTCACAGCCCTGGTAGGACTCCTTCTCTCCTGGGGTAGGCACACAGTCCCCAGGAAGCGGTAGGTCTGAGGTTTCTCTGATGGTTGTGACAGTCCTCTCAGCACTTCAGTGGAGCCAGGCTGGAGTTCTCTTGGCAGCAGTTGGCCCCTGGTGTCCCGTGGAGGAGAAATGAGATGTATGTGGAACAGGACATGTGTTTTGTGAGGCAGGCAGAGAGGACCATACCTTCTCTGCGCTGAAGAGCAGGTTGGTGAGGGTGGGCAGGAGTGCATCTGTGGGGTGAACCTCGATCTGCCTCGTCAGGCTGCTGCAGGTCAGGCTTTGCCAGAAAGCACCTAGGGCCTGGAGACAGAAGAGCCGCGTTCTGTCCCTGACCGCACTGCTGTGCGCTAGGACTCAGCACAGCAAGCACCAGCCCTAGGAGGGCACTCAGTTTCCTCCTTCCTGGGTCAGAGTTACAGGAACCAGGGAGTTTACTTTGTAGTTTCTGAAGCTAGGGACAACAGTCATCAAATAAAGTCATCCGCTCCCTGTGAAATCCAGGACACGGGCTGCTGTAGTACGCAGGAAGCAGCCCCTGTCAGCCCTCTCCACCCAGTCTGGGCCCTGCAGGACACTGCCCGGCCGTGAGCCATGGTGGAGTGATACCACCTTGGCACATGTCGCTACAGTTGGCCTTAAAGAAGCTGCTGTAGACTTCCAGACAGTTCCAGGGCTGCCTTTCCAGGTAGCTTGCTCCATGCTGCACACCCAGAAGGGACATCCAACCCCATGAAGCTGGAGACCTTCCGAGCGAGCAGTCGCCCTCCAGAGACAGGCTGGGCTGGCCACGGGCTCTGTCCTCGGCAGAACTGGAGGAGTTGGGTACCTAGACAAGCGAAGACACAGGAGGCTTTGGGGGTGCCCAGGTCACAGGATGTGTCATATGGGGTCACCTGGACACAGGAAGCTTAGGGGGTCCCAGGTGCACAGTGCAGACCCTCGGCTGACACACTCAGGTGCCTTGCATCTCTGGAGAAGCTCCCATTGCCTGAGGGACACCTCTGGCAAAGCCAGATTCTGCCGCTAGGAACATCAAAGCTTTTGTTATTCTTTCTTTAGGGTAGCGGCCCTGTGCTTAGCAATGGGGGCAAACCTGATGATTTCTAGAATGGCAGGTGGGACACATGGTCGTCTTCACCATGAGAGCACAAATCATGGGACTGGTGTGTTGAATGAATGGGCGCTGGCTGGAACCCTGTGGGTTCTGGGTGTGCGGGGTCATGCTTGGCTCGCACCTGCCTTAGAGGTAGGATTATTGCTTTCTGCCACGTACTGGTGAGGAAGCTGAAGGCCTCACAAAGTGCAGAGGTGGTTCCTTGGCTGCTGTGGGTGCCAAGGGACAGAGCCCAACAAGAGAAGGCGTGAAGGTGGCTGCTCGTCCTAGACCGAGATGGCAAGCCCAGTTCCCAGGGCGCATGGGCAGCTCTGGGCGAGTCCTGCAGTGGCTCGTTCATTCCGTCACTTGTTTGACAGTAGCCAGGTGTGAGCCTGCGGTGAGGAAGTACTGAGCCCGGAACTTGGAGTCACAGAACCCCAAGTCACTATCCATGCCTTGACCTCTAGATGGAATTCGGGGATGCGTGAGGAGCGAGCCAGGAGCTTGAGCGGCACCCGCACCAGCACCAGCACCAGCTCAGATCACTCGCCGTGCCCTGCGCACGAGTCAGGTGCTCCGTCCAGTGCCCGCCCCCAGAGGTCCCTAGGTTGCTGCTGTTCTCCCCTGCTTTGCAATGCACTGTGGGAAGCAGGAGGCATGCTGAGTCTGGGCCCTCCCCTCCTCCCTGGATCATTCAAACTGTAATAGTTTTAACTTTGAGTGAGGAAGGATAGGAGTGTAGGGAGCGTAGGGGGGTTGTAAGTAGTGCCCATGGAGAGGGCCGAGAAGGATGCCAGCCAGGGTGGAAAAGACTCCGAGAAAGAGAACCAGGAATCCAGAGAATGAGGTCCCCATGGTGTGATCCCAAGGTGAAAATCCACAGAAAGCCTTGGTGGTGGCCCTTGGGAGGCTGTTAGTGACATTCCAGGCAAGCTTTCGGGAGGGAACAGAGTTGCGTTGGAGGAGCTCTGCGTGAGCCCTGGCCTCGGAGCTGCTGCATGTGCTGACGGAGTGGCCCAGCCCGTAACCGATGTGGTCGGGACCAGGGGAGCCCGGCGGGCCCGCAGTCAGGAGTGTGAGGTCTGCTGCAGGGGAAGCCCCACCCCCCCGCCCCCCTGCCATCTTTCGTTTCTGCAAAGGCTGGAAACCCACGGTTGTGTGTGGCACTCTTCAGCTCGAAACGTCAGTTCTGTTTTTTGTACAAGCAGAAGTAACCTGAGGCCTCACCAAAACACTTCTGTGGGCTGACGGGGGGCCGCCAGCCGCAAGCCCCTGGGCTCCTGTCCCTAAGAGGTTCAGAGGTGAGAGGCCCGAGCGCGCGGGCAGCAGCAGCACAGAGCTGCGCGAGGCGCATGCACCTGTGTGGCTGTCGCAGCGGGCGCGGCCTGTCTGTGTGGGAGCGGTGGGCCCGAGCTCCCTGCACATGGAGGGTCCACGGACTGCGGGGTCCAGTGAGCAGAGCGCGGCTTTGGAGAAGGGCGGCATCTGAGGGAGCAATGAGACTGAGAGCCATCGCGAAGCTGGGACACCATTCGGGGTCCGCTTTGGGAAGAGCAGCGGCCAGTCCTGATGAGTGGCTGTGAGGTCCCTGCTGAAGCTTTTTGTTTTTTAAATTTTATTTACGTCTGTGGTACAGCGTCTCTCTACACAGCTCTGACTTACAGTCCCAGCCTCCCCAGCGCTGGGATTACAGGTGTGCACTACCCCACCTAGACTCCATCGCTGGTTCAGCCCTTCTGGGGGCAGGGCCAGAGCCACACGTGGTGCTGGAGACCGAAACCCGGTCCCTGCGCTTGCCTGAGCAGGTGCTCAGGCCGGTAAGCTATCTTGCCGGCCCCCAGGGAGTTTCATTTCATGGGCATTCCTGATGGGACACCCCTGACCGTGGAGCGTGCAGGACAGTCAAGCCCTGCTTCTCGTGGGCACCGGCTGGTTGCAGGCCTAAGTCCAGGGCGGCGTTCCCACCGTGCCTCTGTCATCACCTTGCTGCCCCAGGGAAGTACTCGAGCTGTTACGCACTCTTCAGCCTTCTTTAAATAACTTGCTCCGGACGCGAAAACAGGAAAGTGAAACTATGTAGCGCCGCTTACGCGACTGCGTCCCAGTTCTCCAAATACACCTTTTACAAACACACGGAGCCACCTGAAACCGTGCCGCAGTGTTCATGTTCGCTTTGCCTATGGCTATCTCGTCCACCGTTGGTACAGCCAGTGCAGTGTTTGGGGAGGGACGGAGCTGCTTGGTAGGTAGAGATGGGCTCCTTCGGTGCCGAGGACGTTTTTCTACATTACCGTAACTATCTGGGGTTGCGATTTTTTATTCAAGGAGGTCGCCTTTGTGCTTGATCTGAATGAAATGGGTCAAGACGCGCACCATTCCGTCTGGCTGTTTGAAAGTGACGCTGCTGGAATGGCAAGAAGTCGGGAATTTGATGCCAGAGCCTTCTAAATTAATCTCGGCTGGAAAACAATGCAAATGCCATCAAGGAGCAGGAGATTTGTCAGCTGCCCTGCTTAGACTTTTCATACAGAACATAAAGGTTGGCAGATTACAAATGAAAGGTCAGCTCAGCAGAAAAGAAAGTGTGCCGGAAGATCTCCCAACATGGGCTCTGGAAGGTGGCCCTCAGCAGCTGCGGTTGGGCTGTCGGGTGGGACGGGGTGGTCACGTGTGTGACTGTTGGCCCCCACCCGCAGGTCCTGCTGGCGACTGCCTTTCTGTGCCCAGGCCCTGAACTGTGACTTGAGACACCACGAATGTGGAGCTCTTGGGGAACAGTTACTTTGTGGCCGTTTCCTTTTTCCCCTCATCGTCTGCTCAAATGGGCTGAAAGGGAAGAGATGCATTGTCCTTTTCCCTGTGTCCTGAGGTCCGCTGTTGGTGACCAAAGCTCTACAGCAAGCACAGCGGCAGAAGCCGCACCCTTTGGCAGCAGCAGATGTGTAGGTAGAAGGGCTGGTGGTGAAGCTGCCACCAGGGGGGGGGGGTGAGGGTGGCTGGGGGACCGCAGTGTGCAGCAGCGGCAGTCTAGGTGGCTCGGGAACCACACAGGCAGACCTGCCTGGGAGTGACTCCTGTCCTGGGAAACTGGCTTCAGCTGGGGTAGCACGGCGAGCGTGGGCACATCACCAGCCAGTGAGGGTGCAGAGCCATGATCTTAGGGTGTGGGGCCTTGTGGGTTTCCTGCACATGTGGTGCACGCAACGTGCTGCTCGGCCAGTCCATCTTTCTTCTGCACCTTGGGCACAGGAAGTGTGGAGGTTTTGCTACCTCTTGCAGACAGTGTGCTCCCAGGGGCCGTGTGCTTGGGAAAAGCTTCCTGTCTGGACTGAGCTCCTCAGCAGTCTCGAGGTAACCGTGGCCAGATCCCTGTCACGTGGTAGTGTGTGCTCATAACCCAGGCTATTCACTGCCACTTGGCCCCGGCGTTGCTGGCGTGATCCTCTGCAGAGTGATTTTGTAATCAGCATGCTTTCACTCTCTTCGAAGCCTCCCCCTTATGGCAGCCGCATTCCGGGCTATTTCATTAGTGTTAGAAGCTGACAATGAGAAGCCCAAGAAAAATGGTAACGCCACAAAACGGCCCAGCCTTAGAAAGCACTGTGGCGTGCAGGGCGGGGCCATGCCATCTCAAGGCTCGGTGGCGCTGAAATCCAAATGGCTTGGAATAGAAACTGCCCCGCCCTCTCCCCCAGATCCTCTTCCCACGAAATTTTGCTCTTTGTTTTTGTATTTTTTTAGGGACATTTCTACAAGGTGTTTAGAGTCTCACTACTAGATGGGAGTCATAATGATCTGACTGTTAACAGCCTCCCAAGAGCTGGGATTATAGGGGTGAGCCACCACGCCCAGTCTCGATTGCTGTTCCAGTGCGTCCTAGGGACAGGCCTGGGATGGAGCCCCATCCCTGTGCCTGCTTGCAGGTGCTTTAATCTACTGAGCTGTTTGGCTGGCCCCCTAAATCATTGGCTCCCTTTTGCCATAAGAACCAGTTGTTACAGCAAGCAAATCTAGTTTTCCTGCTCAGGGTAACTTTAATTCTACGTGGAACAGCAGGAGAGATTAATTTTGCATTGGTTCCAAAAGATTGAGCATTTGTAGGTGCTATTGTTCCATTTTCTTCTTTCTCTAAAATAAAATATAAAATAAATAAAAATAAAATAAAATAAAATAAAATAAAATAAAGAGGAGCCAAACAGTGAGGCTTGAGGGGTGGATGGTGGCAGACAAGAGAAAGGGAATTAATCTCAGGACAGGGAGAGCTGTCTGGTCCTATCTCCCTTTGGGTTCTGGTTCTTATAGAACTGTGCATAGTTATTAATATGTACGATCCGTACTTTATTCAAACATTATGAATCTATGCAGAAGTCTCGTGTTTGGGTTTTGCTTTATAGCTTTCATTCTTTTCCCAGAATTATCTCATTTTGATCGGGAAACTTTTGCATGAAAAGCACACACTGAGAACTCACATTTCCATAGCATAAATATTAAAAGGAGGTTAAGCTTTACAGTTTCTTCTCTCCCAATCGGGCCAAAGTTAGCCCCCCAATCGGATCCTTAATAATGTTTTTTTAGTCACAAGCTGAAAAGTAAACTTAAAATTAGACGTGTGCGAGCGAATTGCGCTGTGTGGCCCCCTCCTGAGTGCAAGCTGTAGGATTCTGGCTATGCCCTGTCCCTTGCGTGGACGCTATCCTGAACCTGTAGCATTTCTCAGAGTTATTAAGAATAGTAGGTTGCCTTATTTTCTGGGGACCAAATTGAATCCAGGTCACCTTGGAAGAATCATGAGGAAAGTGATTTTTGCAGGTAATCAGGAAGTGCAGATTCATTACTGCGTGGGTTCCTCACGGTGAGTCCGTCTGATGCAGAAGACTGACATGGGGCTCCAACCCTGAGCACCCCTTTGGTGTCTCTGGCTTCTCAGCAATCTCCTGGCTCCTGTCTGCGTCCATTTTTGGTCAATGTAAAGGACAGATGCGCTGTGGCTCATGCAGAAATACAGCAGAATGTGGGAGCCGCCGGATTTGCGGGAGCCGTCCGCTCATCAGTCTGGCAGCCGTGCTTCATGATGGGAAGCGAGCGTGCTAATTGCTGCTCTTTGTTTTTCTTATTTCAGGAAATCTGCCATATGAATATAAAATAGTGATTGCTGGGAACCACGAACTGACATTTGATAAGGAGTTCATGGCAGACCTCGTTAAGCAGGACTACTACCGTTTCCCCTCTGTGTCCAAATTGAAACCAGAGGACTTTGACAATGTCCAGGCCCTCCTGACCAATAGTATTTACTTGCAAGACTCGGAGGTCACCGTGAAGGGATTCAGGATATACGGCGCACCTTGGTAAGTGTTCCTTCCCATGGCTTTCTCCTCTGCTTGGTAGCTGGACACCAAGAAAGAGTAGCTTGGACTTAGGGGCTTTAGATGAACCAGATTTGGATGGAGAGAAAGCCTTTCGTCACATTTCCACCAGAACACACTCTGGTAGTGCCACAAACAGTGTCTATTTCCACTGTGCAGCAGATTCGGGTAGTTAAGAACCATAGGCTAGGGCTTTGGGAGATGAACCTGTATATATGGGATTGGGGCCATGAAAGGGTCTCTGCAACGGAGAATTCTATCAGCCTTGGGTAGCCTGTGGCCTTCTGTGATACCTTGTTGCCATTAGGATTTCTCAAGTTTCTTTATGTACCAGAATGACTGGCTGCATAAGGACAGAATGTAAAGCCTGCCCCAGAGACCCAGCTCTCCTCCTTAGATAGAGAGAAGCCGTCTGTGCCTTCAGAGGACCCAGGCAAGGCTGGTGCACACCTGGCTGAAGGTGTATGTGGGGACCTCAGGGATAATATTCCTAAAACTGCTCTCTAGAAACCAGGAAGCAGCACTGCCCTATGGGGCTAGATGGGAGACTTTGGGGCTCAGCTCTCTGCTTGCCCCGTTGTTGGGCTGGAGAAAGAGCCTAGACCAAGGAAACTGAGCTTATCTCTGGCTTTGAAACGGCAGTGACCACCTGCCTTCAGGGCCGCCACAGGGCCATAGACGGGAGGTGCTTGTGGAGGCTTACGGGATGATGCTGATCGTGTTTGTGTTCTTGCCTTTACCACTAAGCACTTGGGGGTACTTGGGTGAGTAACTGAGCCCCAGAACTGGTGCTTCCTCTCCTCCACAGTGAGAGCCTGGAGTTGAGCGCCCGCTGGGGTCTGGGGCCTCTTGGATCCTCACTGAGGGCTCCGTGTCGGTGTTGAGCAGAGCTGAGCTGCCCGTCTCAGTTGGAGCTATGGTAGGGTGGGAAGACAACTGTGAGCTCAGCTTGGCCTCTGCACACCACAGCTCGGCTCAAGGACCGGGTGGTTCACTGGGTGGCTCCACGGGGTGGTGTCTAGGAGCGTGGAAGAGTGCATGTCAAAGAATCGGCAACACACTTCTGTTGAATGCCAATCACCCTGTTGAGCTCTGAAGGAAAGGCTGGGCACCAGGCATTGTTCTAAATTCATTATGGCTACTACCTTGGCTAACCCTTAGAGTCCTTTAGAGGTCAGCGCTGCTGTGACTCTCTCAGGCCCAGGCAGAGAGGCTCAGGCCCAGGCAGAGAGGCCTCTGCTCAGGAAACGCCAGCGGTGGCCTCTTGGTCTGGCCCAGAGAGCCTGGCTTGGGGAAGGCTATTTGGCGGAGGCAGAGGGCTCGTCATGAGTGTGCCGCTTCTCGAGATCCTTTTAGATCACACTTTGTTAATGTAATTGACTTATTGTTTATGGTAGAGGGCAAGAGAATGAACAGCAGAAGTTCGTTCTGTCAAACTGCAGTGGGAAAGCGGGTTTTGGTAGTGTGCGATGCGGGCGTTGGCATTTCCAGAGCACTCCCAGCTTCTCAGCCCAGCCCTTAGTGGTAGGGGCGCGATGCAGGGATGGCCCCTGCATGTCCTAGAAATCCTTCTGGGGGGTCAAGGCCAGCTTTGCAGTAAGGGAAGGTATTTCCTAACAATCTTCAAAAGGCGCAGAGCCTTTTAGGCTGCTCTTGAGCGAGCAGGACTTCCAGAGACCCCAGCATGGCAGTTGCCAGGATGGAGATAGGAGCTACGTCCTCCATCAGTTGAGCAATGCAAATCTGCTGGGGATGGGGCTGGGCCAGATATGAACCGCCCCTGCCCCCTCCCCCTTGCCAGAAAGTGGAGGAGACCTGGGGTTCTGATGCAGATCGTACGGCCTCTCAAGGGGTAAACGTGGACCTGAGTGAGGTCGCACATGTGCAGTGGCAGGTGTGACTCATGGGGGGGGAGCACGGACTGCAGCGTTTGGGTCAGAACCACATCTGGGGCCGGCGGTACAGCCCAGCAGACTAAGCGCTTGCTTAAGGAAGCGTAGGGGCCAGGGTTTGATTCCTGGCCTTGCCTGCCATGCCCGCCCCACTCCAGGGTATGCTGGGCAGGAGATGGGCGTGGTGGTGCACACCTGTAATCCCAGCACTTGGGAGGCAGGAAACAGGAGGATCACTATGCGTCTGATCTGCATAGTGAGACCCTGCACAAGAAATATAAAAGAACCCAATATGCAGCCAATAAAATAGGCAGCATGAGCTCAGCTCCCGAAAGCTTCTCCTGAAGCTGTTGCCCGACGTCCCATGTTTCTGCCGGTACTTCTTTATGATGAGGGAAACCACTGGATGGAATTTCCCATCCCTCGGGTTGTGCTACTTTGGGCTTTTCTTGAGAATGCAGAAGTTGAAGAAAGGAAAGTTTCGTCTGGTGTTTTTGGAGCTGCTTGGAACACACTGCAAATGTTTGGGAGAATGCACAGCCCCAGGCGCACAGGGCTGCCCAGGGTGTGAGGGCTGCAGAGGGACGTCTAGATCAGCATCGCTGTGCAGAGAGAGGAACGCCCCACTTCCGCCTGAGACCTTGGGCAGGCTTCCTAACGTCGCCTTGGGTCCGTCTTCTGATCCACTTTCCTCTCAGGTGACGTACGCAGAGACAGTCACCTCCGCCACAGCATGTAGACAGCAACAAGCTGTAGCAGCGATGCGGTGGGGTGGCCTTTTAGAGCTCTGAGGGACACGAGCCACGTGCTGCAGGCTCGCCACCAGAGCCAGGGGAAGCAGCTGCTAGCATCACAAGCACCACTAGCTGAGCATCTATGTCTCCAGTCTGCTCATGAGGAGATGCAGAGCTGGAGCCGAGGCCGGTCTCCGCCTGGGCCTGCGGGCTGCAGAGGGCGAGGCGCTGAGCTGTGTGTCTAGTGTGTAGAATGGAGATGACGCCCGGCCTAGGGCCTTTCACCAGCTGGCCTCTTACCAGGGTTAAAATCTTCAAGGGAAACACATGCCTGCAGACACGCTCACTACAATGCCCTGTACAGTGTAGTTTCTAGCTTGCTTCGTTATAAAGACCTTGAGTAGACCTTTGCATGACTTCACCCCGCAGACACCAGTATTCTCCCTTCTGCATTGATGTTCCTTTGGTCCCTGACATTCTCTGGAGGGTAGCAGCTGCTCAGTAACCCAGTAGACACTCAAACCCAAGTGCCATAATCAGAGCCATTTGACTTCCATGCTTTGCAATGAATATTCTAAGCAAAATATTGCATTCCGAGTTGTTGGTAATGAGTGAGTTTAACAAAAAACAGCCCAGAAAACTCAGGACCCTGATCCTTAGCACTTCCACCTTGTCACATGGCAGAACACTTGCTTAGTGTGTGTGAGGCCGTGGGCTGGACTCCCATCACTCAGGCACGCATGCACTGACTTAGTTTATGCTTAGTCTGCATTCCCGGGTTACAACGGCACCACAGCTGAGAGCTACGTGAGAATGAGCGAGAACTAGGGCCCGTCTCCTGATTTACCATGAAAGTGAACGCATCTAAAGGAGAGTTTTCCAGTGCCTGGGGCTGGGGCACCCCTGCATGTGCTGCGGCGCATATGGGGGCTGGAACAGGTCCCTGGGAAGGGGACTGCAGCGTGGTCTGATAGGGGTGGGGGTGGGGCAGTTCCGAGCCCTAACTGAAGAGACCAAAGTCCCATGCGTGCAGTGCCGGGCAGGAGGGCGGGCGGGGCTCAAAGTCAGCTCCGTGGCTCTGCTACTGCCACCCACCTCCTTCTCCCAAGCAGTGTGGAGCCATCTTCTGAGGTAGACATGCACCTGCAGCGGTTCCTTCACCTCTTTTTTTCCTTCTTCCTCTTTGGGGACAGAGGAGCATGGTCTTATGCCATCACCTCTGCTCAGCCTCTGGATCTGAGCACTGGGGTCCCTGACACCCTCCACTGCTTCCATGGCTGGAGGCATCCAGATCCCTTTCTGAGGCACCCTCAGCTCTGTGATGTTTCTCTGATGCCTGAGGATGCCAGAGAGGAGAGGCAAGCATCAAAGCGGCCAAGCTCCTGCTGCCGGGATAATGGCTTCTCTGGTCAGGGAGCCTGGAGGTGGAATTTGGAAGTCGTTGGTGTTTCCAGTTACTGAGTCCACTGCCAAGGCAAGTGGGTTTCAGTGAACTCGGCGGTTAAAAGCCGAGTGGCCTCTGCTTTGTATGATTTCAGTCGCCTTTTGATGCTAAGATGCTGTGTAGCAGAAGATGCATGGCCTGACTGGTGAGCAGCTGGGCGGCAGGAAGGCTGAGGCGCCGGCCGCAGCGATGGGAAAGCGGTGTGCGCTGAGCTCTGCCGTGCCTCGTCCTCTTCCACAGAGAAGCACAGTGCTGCTGTCCTGCAGCGCGCAGTGGAGAGGACCGGGCTCTCCATGGCCGGGAGTCTGGCCTCTAGGCCGACCAAGAGGTCAGGAACAAAGCAGGCTCTCCTCACGTGCTAGTGGGCCGTGAGACTTGTGGGAGTCAGGGGCCTCGGAGGCGGTGTCTGCAGGCCTGCAGCGGGCCAACTGCAGTGGACACAGGCAGCCGGGTGCCGGAGGGCAGTGGCCTTCGCATGCTTCTTGTCGTAAACACATTGCATTCATTCATTCATTCGTTCGTTCGTTCATTCATTCATTCATTCCCTTAGAGGTAATTTTCTCCGTCTATTTCCAAGCGAGAGTTGAGCATGTATTCCGCCGTCCGCAGCATGTATAACTGTGTTTGCATCCACAGAGCGAACAGGTTGCTCACAGTTCCTTGTTCTGACCAGTGCTGCGGTGCTTTATGTCTACCATGTCGCAGAAGTTTCAGATGTTTTATTTCCAATGATAAGTTTCATAGTGCATTGTGATAGGACCTCGTGGCACAACGGTAGCGCGTCTGACTCCATAATGCACTGTGTTTTTTCGCTGATAGCCTTCAAGTTCTTGAAACAGCAAATGAATTAACAGCAGATACGGGGGTAGCAGATTAGGGAAGCAATTGGCAGCTCGGCTGCTGGAATTGGGGTTCGGGCATGGGTAGAACGGGCACGTTTATTTTAGTTTTACAGTCATACATTGTGATTAACTTGGACCAAGAGAAAAGAGAAACATCTCCCTGTTAAGTAGAGAAGTCCTCTTGCGTTCTGGAGCCGGAGCACAGTGTGAGTTCCGAGCCCTGGTTTTGGGGATCCGTTTTACCTGGGTGGTTCCGCCAGAGCCGGGCACAGGAAAGGTCTTTGAGCGAGTGTTAAGCAAATACACACTCTGCTTTTACATGGCTCTGTTTAAAGGCCAGGCTCACGTTTCATTTTTCTTGGCCTGGGGCCCATTGGCTCACCCACTATGAAATCCACGCTGCTCTGTTGGGCTCTAGAATTACAGGGCTCTGTCTACATTTTTGCCTTTTTCAGAATGTAGCTGACTGCCCCTAAAGCTGTGTAGGGTCAGATTCAGCTCTGCTTTAACAACAGCCCTGTTGATGAGCAAGAGCAGAAAGCAGGCCGATAGCTTCCCCTGCTTCCTGTCACTGATGGCCAGAGCAGCACACGTGGAGGTCGTGAGTCCCGAGCCAGTTCCTGCAGAGCTGGGGCTGCTGGACCCAGCTCTGCCTTCAGCACGGGCAGCTCTGACCAGCAGCACAGCCGCCCCAGCCGGGCCCGAGGCCTTGCGCAGGTGTGTGGGGGCTGCTGTGTGCGAGAGGCGGTGCGGCCCGAGGACAGGTTCATAGTGCAGGAGGCTTCAGACCGTTGACATTTCTGCCTGCATGGCCTGAGAAGGCGGCTCATTTGCCAGCAAGCAACGATGGTGACCACCTTGCATCTAGCCAGTACGTGTCACGCGCAGAATCCTCACCCCTGCTGTGTTACTTGGGCCTCCCGTAACGCTTTACCATAAGCAGGACTTCATCAAGAATGCTTCCTCCCGAGAGCCAGAGCTCACAAGGGCTGCTTGGTCAGTGGCTTTCCATGTAGCTCCCTTTGGGCTGAGGGACCTCGCTAGGGAGTTTTTGGCAGAGGGAAAGCGGCTCTCTGTGGCAAGAAGCCATGGAGTGGGCGTGGGCAGAATGGGGACCGGATTCTAGGGTTTTCCTGCCATGTTCTTAGCCTACACTGGGACATCCTAGAAATGACCGATGCCCATCAGCTTCTCAACCTAGGGCAACCCAGAACGTGGCTGCTTTGCATCTTAGAAGACTTGGCTGTTGCTGCTGAGTTGTACGAAAGTCGTTAGAAATCCAGGTGGCTGCTCTGGAGGGCCTCTCCGGGTTTCGGGTTCCAGGTTCCAGGGTGAGGGGAACTTGCAAGGGAGAAGAGGGCGCGTTGGAGTCCTTTGTGTGGTGCCCTCCAGAGAGCAAGGTTTTGCAAAAGAAAAGCCCACACCCTAATGTGCTCTGGCTCAGATTCTATCCAGCAGGTGGGGCGAATTTCTCTGGCTCTCTCCGGTTGGAGACCCAGGAGGGCCCCAGTCTGTAATTGTGTCCAGTGCTCTTGCTGTTCTACCTTCCGGCGTGGCACCTCTGCCTGTGGCTCAGATGTGGTCACAGCTCTGTCCCCACTTGAGCTCTTTCTGACTTGCACTGAGAGTGAGATGGGCTTGGGGCACACGGATCTGTGGCAAGGCCGTGGGTCCCCCTGCTGTGCTGTGGCCATTGCAACCAGGCTCTGTGCTGTGCTCCATGGGAGAGGCCCTGTGCTTGCAGGCAGCTCTATGAGGACTCCCAAGGCCTAGGTCCCTCATCCCCTGGAGGACCCTCTGTGACCTCGTGGGCAGCTGGGCTGAGCTCTTCTTGCTGGCTTCTGCTCACAAACTGTCAGTCCCTTTCCTCTGGTGAACTAATTTCCAGCAGGATCCCCCAACAGTCAGTCAGAACTCTGGCTCTACCGTCTGAAGGGGGTGGACAGCGTAGTATAAAGCCTTGAGACAGGCTGGCCCCAGGGAGCTGTAGTCCCACTTTCAGCACTTAGAACTTCCTTCCTTTGTTAAACACATTATTTAGTCTTCCTGGGCCACAGTCCCCTCTGCCAAATGGCCAAGCAAGGAATAATAGCTGCCTTGTCTTGAGCGTCACCCAGGTACGGCACTTTAGGTGACGCTGTCTTGTGGCCTCATGGCAACCCTCCAGGACAGCGCCATTACACCAGGACAGAGAAGGCGAACTGCCAGGTCATCTCGATTAAGAGTCCTGCAGTGGCAACTGGATCAGGACCACTGCCCTCCTCCGTGGATTCATCCACCGCCCTTCCTAGCTGCATGTGCTGTGGCCAGCCGGGGCCCACTGGAGGAGGATTGGGGAGCCGGGACTGTGCTGTGGCTGCCTGTCTCTCCTTGGCATTCTCTCCTGCCTCCAGCCGTCATGGGCCGAGTGCCTTTTCTCGGCCACGCTCTTCCTCTGGATCTTGGCTTTGGAGGGATGCCCACGGACTGCGCCCTTGCAACTGTGAGCCATGTGAAACCCATCTGCCTTTAAACCATGATTGGGGGGCACCGTGTGAGTGCTGGGCAGGCTACCTAGAGTGCTCCCCTACATGGGAGAGGAGAAAATGAAAGGGCAGAGTAAGTAAAGAGCTCACCTGAGGACACCCACTGCCCATGGCCTGGAAATCAAACTGTAGTGTGTTTGGCTCCAAAACTTGTTTTCTAAAATCTATTTTCACTTTTTTAAAATCAATCATTGATATTCTAATAAATCCCTATAGAATATGATTTAAAAAACTGTCACACTTTTTTACACAGGAATTTAGAAATCTAAGCATATACAAAATTGGAGCCGGTCAACCAATGGCATTTATCCTTGCATCATTTTCTCTTTAATGACTCTTTTTTGTTTTCTTTTAAAACAAACATTTACATAAGAGAGAGTATAGCAATAATTGAAATTGCATTAGAAGCAGCTCACATCTAAAAGACCAGAATGACAAGCACTCCAAGCATGTGATGTTAGTCTTCACGTTGCTACTCTGAGAGTTAAAAAACCTGTTGGAGATTCTTAGGACCATTGTCTAATTCATCCTGTGTACATAAGTCAATGGTTTTGGGGTGTATTGTTCTCATGGGGATGAAATGGGATCAGTTCATCATTTTCCTCTCTGAAAAGTAACTTGTGAATTTTGTTCGGTATCGTTTTCATGGGGGTTAAACAGACTGAGGCAAAAGGGACAGAAATGAGATTGACAGGAAGCCTCCTCTAGGACAACGATAGAGGCCTTTTAGGGCTTTCAACAGTACAAGCATCCTGCTGCGGCACGTGTGTCATGGTTCACCACCGCTGGTGTGGGAGACTGAGTTCCTCTGTGCGTGTGCATGTGTGTGTGTGTGTGTGTGTGTGTGTGTGTGACAGAGACTGAGAGAGAGAAAGTGAGAGAGAAAACAGAAGAGAGAATTTTAAGTGGGTAGCGAATGCTGTTGAGCTTCTCTGTGTGACGAGTTGCTCATGAGGTAGGTGCCAAGAGCAACTCAGCTAGGAAAGGACCCTGGCACAGTTCCCCTATTTTGTCCAGAAGTGTGGAATAGTGATGGGAAGTCCATTAGATGAGGGCCTATGGGGACATGTTTAAGGTGACGTGGGTGCAGTCTCAGCTCCCTGGTGACATGCCTGGTGACGTGTTTTCATCCAGGAAAGATAAAGGCGATATTGGGTAGCAGGTCACTTACATGCAGAGCATTCCGTGAGGACGAGGGCTGTCCTGGCACTTGGAATCAGAACCTGACCCTGACCCTGACCCTGAAGGCCTCGGTGTGCAGCGCAGACCAGGTGAGCCGCAAGTCTGCTTTCACTGGTGAGAAGAGGCTGTTCTGCTCTAATATTAGAGGAGATCAGCTTGGCGGATGCGTAAATGCAGCGACGGTGACTAATCGTGTTCATGCCTGAACTCCACAGCAAAATGCTTAACAGGAAGGCAGAGAAGAAAGGAGCTGGCCAGTGAGGGTGCACCGAGGCCGTGTGCGGTGCTGACCTTGCAGAGGGTCCTTCCGGGGATACAGTCTCCCGAGACAACATGCAGAGGTGGGATGAGAAGTCCTGCCTAATCCAGGAGCCTTCGGCCCCACTGTCTGGGCGCGGGGGGCTGACAGGTTAGATGGCATAAACAAAAACAAGCACGGGGATCTTCCCCAGATCTATAGCAAATCAACCCTGAGACGCGCTAAAGTCACTGCTTTGTTTGTAAAGAAACAGAAAGGCCGGAGGCAGCACGCTGGCTTTCTGTTCTTGCCAGTCAGGGCCAGCCATTTTATACACCGTGCATAGGACTGGGCAGAGAGCTGAGTGCTTCTGATGGCCGCCTGACCTAGTAAGCGGTGGCTCCTGCTCCCCCCACTGATTTCATGCTATTGTTATTGAAATTCTTGGATATATTGATCTTAGAGCTGAATCTAATAAGGGCTACTGATTTTCCTTCTCACTGGAGGCTCATGAGGACCAGGGAAGTAGCTCCGGGCACCATGGTTTTGGAAAGAGAGTTGTTGAAGACAGAAGCTGGAACAAACGTTATTGCCTGCAGGATTTGGAAGCCCGGCTCTAAATCTCACGGTGTCACTCAGTTTGTTCCGCGTCAGGAATCCATACAGCATCCTCCAGAGCCAAGTGAAAATGTTGGACCCACACTTGGCCAGCAGCTGTGCATGGTCACACCGTGAGGGCTGAGCTGTCGGGCTCGGCCAGCCTCCTCCACTGCTGTCCTGCTGTCATCTTCTAAGTGCACACAACTTTGTTTTCAAGACTCGGGATTCACCAGTCGATTCTGTTTTTATATGATTTTGAGAAACTGACATATGGGCTGCACTGGGGAACGAGGAGTTTTGGCTCTGGAGCTGTTGCCTGTGTTGCTAAATACTCACTTGAAAAGGGAGGCATTTTCCTAGGAGGAGTGGGAAGCCCGGTGTCTGCTGTAGGCTGAGCCTGACCTTGGTGCAGTCAGTTCTCTCCTGAGGGCCAGGAGAGGTGGTAAAGGCGGGACCTTGCCCTGCAGACCCCACACCTACCCACAGCTTCCCGGTGCTACAAGAGGTCTATCCCAAGGAGTGAGTTGTTGTCGAAGCCACTAAGAAATAGCTGCTTAGGAAAGCGAGAAGCTTGGCTATCTGTAAGCTAGGCGCAGGCTTCCCGGCGCTCTGTGGCCCTTCAGAGGGACTGAGCTGTCGGGATTTGCCAATAGATGGAAACCGGGGTGGTTGCTAGGGCATGCGGGTGTGGGACGAGGTCCATGCGTCTGTCTCACTCCGAAAATACCAAACCAAATCCTCTTCTGAGTGAGACCAAAGGAGCTTTTGCTTGCCTGAATTTCTACAACTGGGAGCAGAAAAATGACAGTGGGAAAGTAGCTAAAGTAGGAAACCATTTGTGTATTTAACATGTTACAAATCACACTTAAGAGAGCAAAAAAGGCAGCGAGACAGACGTCTCCATGCCTGCCTGCACTGAACTGTTTCCCAAGTTCAGTGCAGTCCTGTCAGCTAACCAGATATTCATGTTGGACGGCTGTACAATTCCAGTAAAACAACTCCTATATTCCCCCCTTAATGGTTTCAACATGAAAGAATTGGTATCATATATCAGGAACAGTGGCAAGTTATTCTTTCTTTAATTAGCAGTAAGCGTTTTAAAAGCCATATTCCCACCAAAAGCAGACAGATGGGTCATAACATTATAAAAATGGAGAGAGAGAGAGAAATGAACACTGAGAGGACTGCCCTACAAGGACAGCGGAGATTTTCTGCTATGAATACCTTATTTTTCTTCCTTTCATCTTACACTTCCTGGAACTCCGTAAATTCTTCTAGGACAAAGCCACACCCTCTGGTTGTACAGCGTATGTCCGTGAGTATTTGGAGATAGACGCCCCTGTTCTAGCTTTGCACGCTGGCTGTGTGTGTGATCTGCATGTGTTCGGAGGCTTGTGCGTGGCCTGTGCGTCTCCTGTCCTCTGTGTGTCTAGGCATGGGACAAGATGAGGGTTGGCAAGTTGTCACCTTGATCAACAAGTGCTGTGGCTTGCTGGCCTGCTACGGACAGGGACAAGAGTGTTCCCTCTTCTAACCCAGAAATTCCAAGATGGTCGTAGGTGGTTGACACACTGCTGCTCAGTTGGCCGCTAAGCCCTGGAGCGCTTGCGTGACCCCACGTGCGGGTCCCTGGGTCTCGGCCTTGCCAAGATGTGGCTGTGGCCCGGGACGCCCGTGCCTACCTTTGCTTATCTGTATTCCGGGGCTGCCACCTTTCCTGTCCTCTGTGTCTTTGTTCTATCAACCTGCAGAGCAGGGCTTGGCTTGTCATTAGCCCTCCGAGCTTGTTTCTGTTAATCAGTCTGCAAAGCAGGTCGCCGCGCACGCTTTTGTTCCGGAGCTTAATGCGTTCTCCTTGTCAGCCTGCAGCGCAGGCCGCGCACCTCGCCTTCCCCAGGCCCGGCTGTGAGATACTTTTTTTTTTTTTCCTTTTTATGCTGGCTGCATTGTCAAAAAAGCATATACTGCTTGAAAAGACAGCAGAAAGACGCTGCTGCAGGATTGCAGAGCTGCATCAGGGACAGAAAAGGTGAGGACAGAAAGCACGACTTCTGTGACCTGCCTGTGGGGTTCCATAAGCTACGCCGCGGGCTTGATCGGCCTGGAAAGGAAAGCAGAACTCACTTCCGAGTCCCGAAGTGCGTGGGGTTGAACAGACGGCCTGTGTGGATGTGAGCTGTGATTCTCTCCGGACGCTTAGAGCCGGGACATCCTTCTGTCACTACGGCATTGGGTACAACCGGGAAGACTCGATCGAGTTCTGTGAATTTCCTTGCGCGTGCCCTTTCCAAGTCCCCTCATGCCAAGTGACCTTGCCACGGATTACACGCGGAAGACCATGCGTCTCAATTTTCTTTTCTTCACTGTCAAGGGGCAAGCGCAGGACAGCCACTGTGGGCTTGCTGGAGTGCATGCTATAAACTGCTTTGCAAAATTCTCATTATCACTGTCTAAAAAATTCACCAAACTCTAATGGCTTGGCGGGGAAGGAATTTTAATGCATCGCTTGTGCCAGTGATGGTGAAGCTCTAGGATGAAGTTTTCTGGTCGTTTACCGCTCCGCAAATCTTGAGGACATCACTGTGACTTAACGGCTCCCCCCAACTCTGTTGAAATCTGTGCAAGAAACAAATTCTCGTAGACCCAAATTAAATTTGTCACCAGTGATAAATTTAGGCCTGGAAGATCCTTTAATAAGTGCTTCACTGTGATTTATTGGCTTTGCTAGTTAACATGGGCATATTGTGTCTTGTACAGATCTTAGCAGACACAGCTCCTGACTAGACCTTTCTTGATTAAAAAGACAGAATGAAAAGTCTCATTTTCATCACTGTAGTAATTATTTTAGGACTAAATTGGAAAGTAAGCACACTGCAGCCCTGTCATTAATTTAAAAATAAAGACAGCAAAGAAAAAGGAAAGAAAGTGTCAAAACGTGAGGCGGTGGAGAGCCGGGGTGGGATTCCTGTTCCTTCCCCGCACCTCTATTTTGCTTCCTTTGTGCACAGGCTGAGCATCCAGGCTGCCTGCCTGTGGGTCGTGGCTTAGGGCACAGCCCTTGCATATAGAACCACTAATGAGTGACCACCGGATTCAGCTGCTGATTTGCAAGGCTTTGTGGCCCTTTCACCCCAGACACTGGCAGCTTCGTTAGGCGCGGCTTTGTCCAGGCTGACCTTCCTGGCCTGTGGATTGCAGTTAAATACCAGCAGCCTCCCGTCCCCCACACGCCAGGAGTCCAGACACCGCCCTGAGTGCCTATCTTACCAGCATCTGCCACTGACTTAAACTTGCTTGTCCCCAAGCTTGCCGAGTAATCAGGGTTACATTTCCCCAAAGAGGCCTTCCTTCCTTATACTCTTCCAGGTGTTCCCTTGGCTGAAGATTTGAATTTTAGAGCAATTAGCACATTTCCTGATCTTTTTATTAAAAATGTGTTTTTATGAGACAGCGCCTTGAAAGTGTGATGTAGACGGCCGTTTGAGCGACAGCAACAGCAAGCCACGGGCTACCTATTTTTCTCTTGACGTAGGGAAATGCAGAGGATTTATTATTAATGACCCCAGCAAGAGAACATCATGATTTCTTTTTCTTCTTTAGAAATTAGCCTTTGGAAATGCACACTTCTTCCATTTGAACCACGCAGCAAGCAGGTGGAAAGGCCTTTCCTGTCTGTTGCGTTCTTTGAAATACTCTGCAAAAGCAAAGGCTGAGCGCGCTCTATGGAGCTTTTGCCTGTGGGGGAGCAAAGCTTTGATTCTGGGGCTGTATTCTTTACATAGTCTCTCCCTGTAGTTCTCAATTCCCAGGAAAGTCATTCAGATTTCTTTTTATAATTTTCCCCGCCTTTACCAAGAAGCCGTAGCTAGGTAGAGATCTGTGGGCACGGCGTGCGACTACCAAGCAGCACGGTGAATCTTGATAAACTTCCCTCCGATGAGAGATGCTCTTGTAAGAGTGGGGATCTTATTTTGAAGTGGTTTGAACTCTGCTTCCTTTTTAAAGAAAGACATAAAATTAGAGATGGGAAAGAATTTCACATGCGGTTACATCACTTTTTCCACCCCATTGGCCAGCGGGGCCTGCTTCCCCCGGCATGGTCCCTGGTGTTCCACTTAGCCTTCCGTAGGATAGCGAGCCCAGGCAGGCTTCTTGTCCAGGCCCCCTCCACACAGACATGCTTGCAGGGTACTTCCTGTTCTGAGATGCTGACATCCTACACACAGCCTCTTGTCCTCTGAACCTTCAGGAACCTTTGCCTGGCCAAGAAGTCTGTGTTGGGGACAAAGGAACCATGCCCGCATGTGGGGCTCGGCCTTGTACTGCCCAAGTGGCAGTGTGTTGACAGAGCTCCCTCCTTGTGAGCCGTGTGTGGAGCACGGACCCCACCGGAATGCTCCATGCACTTCGCCTGCGAATGAGTCCTTAGCCGTTTCCTGCAGCGTGCCACCAGAATTCCTCTGCATCTCAGTGATTCTGAGACTTTTCAGGGCCCCAGGTGGTAGCGAAGGCTTCTGAAAACTTGTTTTTAGAAGAGCAGAGTTAAAGTACTGCAGGTCTTCAGCTGATGCTGCAGGAGCCTACGGCAGGCCATTTATTTATCAAGGAATGCTGTAGTGACCATCTATTAGCTGTGGGCGGGGGCAGAGCACCGGTCCTCATTTGCATTTACTGACATGCTTTCCCGCTCCGACCCCTGCCTTTCTTCTTCAGGTGTGCGTTACTCTCACTTCTGGCTTCATTTTGCCTTCAATTATTGAAGTGCTTATTGTACCTTGTTTGTGTACACACACACACACACACACACACACACACACACACACACGCACGCACACCTCTAAGTACCTAGTACACTCCTGCTGGCTCTCAACTTTTTAAGAATGCTGCTGCTGCAGAGTTCTAGAATAGTCAGCTCCTGACAGACTGAACCATGCATACATAGCAATAAATTCTCCAACACAAGCGAAGCCCACCTGCTGGAAGGCGTCGGAACACGCCTGAGACTGGCATCATTCGGAGGAGGTCAGACCACAGAGGGAGCAGCCCCCATACCTTTGCACATCTGTGGCTTTGCACCGAGGGTTGTCACAGATGAGTGGAGGTGTGGCTGGAGTGGCTGACATTCCAAAGAAGCCTCAACATTTTGGCAAGGGAGGCATTTGATAACTAGAACCACAGAGAGTGAGGAAAAACGTGGGTGGGGTGTCGTAAGAGCTAACAGTTTCCCAGGACGGGATCTGTGCATGCTCCTGAGCACTGAGCTGTCCTCGATGGCACATGGGAGCAGCCAGGCCTGGGATGTGAGCTCCTGGGTGTCACGGGGTGGTGCCAGCGGGAGAGCAGGGGCTGCTTTCGAGTCATTGTCTGCGGAGGCAAGTTCTCAGCACTCAGCCAAGAGTCAGGGTAGTGTGACCCATCATCGAGGAAGCAGCCAACGGAAGCTGACTTTGAGATGGATCTAGCATTAGGGCGTCAGACAGAACCTTAAAGCAGTCATAGCTATGGTGAGTGTGATCAAGAGACGATGGTTATAATGAATAAACGAACCCAACTGAAAGTTGTACAACTGAGAGGACACACGTGGACATGCCATTCGGTTGATGGGCTGAGTAGTAGATTGACTAATAGAGAAAAGGAGGTGTGTACCTGAAGGCAGATGGACAGAAATCTTGCAATCTGGACGAGAGAAGAGAGAGTACTCTCAGAGATGGACTGATGAACAGTTCTAGGGACCGAGGTCCAAGCTATGGGTTAGGTGAGAATCACCGTGAAGGAGCAAGAGGTCGAAGTCCCCCAGTGGGCTGGAAGGCATAAATCTAGAGATTAGGAAACGACAGCCAACCCAAGCAGGAAAACGAGGGGGCGAGATGCCCTGAGACCAGTCAGGCTGCTGAATACGCAATAGCACGGGAAGATGGCGAGAGCGCCCCGACTGAAGGCCGCTGAGGGACACGACGAAGGTGGCTCTAAACCTTTCACCCTACCCAGTGCCATCAGAAAGCAGCGCAGTGACTCCCTGGAAGAGCTAAAAACTTGCGATCCTGGAATCCTGCGTACAGCGGAGCTACTTGATGACCAGTTACGCATGCTAGTGTCTCAGGACCTGAACAACTAATGTGAAGATGAAAATATGCAACATAAAACCATTGTTAACTTCATCTTTGTTTAGTGAAATTCTGTATCATTTCTGTTTTTCTTTTTCTTTCTTTTCTTGTTTTACTATGTTTTAATTGTCTTTATAAAGCAATTCCTTAATGACTGAAGTCAGAGTAACATTGTTGAACAAGCTAAACTAGAGCAAATGTATCACCATCACCCACAGTACAGAAAGACTAAAGAAAATTACTTAGGCTGAGGTAAAAGGATATTAAAAAGGGAACAGACCAGACCAGTGCCGGGTCAAGCAGGCCACACGAGAGCATCAGCAAGGGTGAATATCTCAGTGACTTTAAAAACCTCTATCTCCCACTGCTTTTTTTTTTTTTTTTTTTTTTTTTAAATGACTGCTTAAAGCAAATATTATACAGGTAGACCGTGTCCAATCCCCAAATCGGACATCTGAAATGCTCCCAAATCTGCAACTTTTTGAGTGCTACCAGGATCTTAAAATGCTTCAGATTTGGGGATATTTTGGATTTCATGGTTTCGAATGAGGAGCATTCATTTGTCAGCTAGCAAATTCTTCAAATACTCAAAAATCTCAAAGTAAATCTGGAACCCTTCTGATCTCAAGCGCTTTGCAGAAAGGGATGTCTGATCTGCACATTGTACCTCAGGGATACATGTGAGTGTGACACAAATGTGACATCTGTTAGTAGGTAGAAGGAGGAGACCTAATGTGGCCGTGAGAGTTTTATGTTTTGCAGGAAATAGTACGGTGTTAAGTAAACCATGAAATATTAAAAGTACATAATAGAATCCCTAGGACAATCTAATGCATAATACGAAGAGATGTGATCTAAGAAGCCAGTTAGTAGGCCTTTCATAAGTTCATAACAATTTTCAAATAGAAAAAGATAGTCAGAAGGGAGAGTAGGCGAAGGACAGGAGCAGCGGGACCAACAAATAGATTAAAAAGCAAATAGACAGTGCAGTGCTTCCTAAAACTGCAGTAGCTATGGCTTATTGTACATAATGTTTGTCCAAGTAAAATTTATTTTAAGCAGAATTGATTAGTTCACATTAATGAATTTAAAAGAAAGAAATTAGCCAGATCAATTAGAAAACAACTCTGTGCTACTACAAAGACACATTTTAAATATGTAGACATCCCTGAAACAGAGAGATGCACTTTAAATATAACGCAGTCGGTGTCCCGGGATGGGATTCCCTGGGTGGGCGAGCCTGCAGAAGGTGAGCTTGGAAGACGAGAGTGGCCGGGTCAGTATCAGACAGAGGACAGTGGCATTCCCAAGGAGAAGGGGGCACCTCAGGTGTGGGTCAGAAATGTGCATGTGCTTGACACTGGGCCTTTGAAATACACCAAACGGGGATGGCAGCGTTAAAGGAGACAGAGACAGTTCCACAGTCCTGTGAGCAGACTTAACCTTCCTCGGTAAGTGGCTATAAGACTAGACTCACCGTCCCACAAAAAGAAGAGAACTGATTTTAAAAATAAAAGGTCTACACAAGGTTACCAACTACTTTTGTCTATGTGATGTTCGCAGATCCTTCCCCTAACAGCTGCTGGAAACTGCTCCATTCAAGTGCCCATGATAGCCTCCCCAGGCGGACCCTACACTGAGCCAAAACTACATTCCACTGAGTCTAAAAGGATGGAAAATATGCAGAGTATTGTTGCTAGACATGAAAAGATTTAGCTAAAATCAATAACAGTGAGATACTCAGAACATTTCCAGATATTTGGAAATTATTATAAATGAGGTACTTCTAAACCAGTCAAAGAAGAAAACCCCAACTTTAGAAACGATTTCAAATTGGTTACCTCTAAAATTATAACGTATCATACTTTGGGGGTGCAGAGAAAGCATGGCATAAAGGAGACTTTCTAATGTTCATAATAGAAAAAAATAAAGATCGAGGGGCAGGGGCGATAGCTCAGGGGCACAAGTGCCTGCCTGCCAAGTGCAAGGTCCTGAGTTCAATCCCTGGTTCTGCAAAAGCAAAAACAAAACAAGACAAAATAAGATCAAAATCTCTTATCTCAGATCTCACCTCCAGAGAGGATGCGAAGAAGGTAAACTGACAATAATGAAGGCAAATTTGGAGCAGATATTAATGAACAGCTACTGAAAGGTAAAACTTGTTCTTTATGAAGATCAACAAAATTCCTAGACCTATACTAACCACGAAAAGAAGAGTATAAGTCACTAATATTAAGGAAAAAGAGTTATTATTCCAAAGCTTTGAAATACTAGGCAAAAATAGAGGACTAGTATGAGCCAATTTGGGCATCTTTCTAGAGACACATTAACTAAGATAAGTCGTAATAAGTTGCAGCGTAAAATTCGAGCAGCCCCACATACAGTAGTGAAACTGAATTCATTTTCGAACATCTTCTCAGCAAGAAAACACAGGATCCAGATGACTTTAGGGGTGAGTTTTATCAGATGTTCACTAGGAAATCTTGACCAGACTTTTCCAGAACTCTGGACATGTCTGGCCTTCTCGCTGTGGCAGTATTTCCTCACCACCATGGTTCACGCAGTTTCCTAAATTGTACTCTTTAGAGTGGACAGGGTTTATTGCACATAAATTTGACCCAAATAAAATTGATTTTGAACAGGATATTAAACTAAATGTCATCCTCTGGGGCTCGCTTTTCTCCTCCAGCACTTGTTGGTGTGATTTATTTCTAATGCTTGAGGAAGAAGGAAGACAGGAGGAAAGGAAGAGGAAGGAAATTTCTGTCGATTGCTTCTTCCAACGGGGAAAAAAAGATGGAGGGAAGTCCAGGCTTTTTTAGCAACCTGAATTCTAGATTTTGTACCTGTTTTTAGACACTAGGGAATGACTTTTCTAGAGTAAAACTCAGTATAATTTGTTTTATTTATTTATTGGGGTTTTTTTGTTTGTTTGTTTGTTTTTTTGTTTTTGAGGCAGAGTCTCGCAATGCAGCTCAGGCTGGCCTTCGCCTGACTTTTGCAGCCCAGGCATAATCAAGTCCATAGCTGCTTTCAACAATCAGAAAAATCTTCTGTTTGTACTTAGTGGCATTCCCTATCAAGCTGCGCCTGCTTGGTTCTGGCTTATTACCTTTCAGTTCAGCAGGAAGAGCATATAGTTAAGTCTTTCACTGTAAGCCATAGAAATCTAACTAAACGATTGAAGCAGAGATACTGGCTCACATAACCTGAGGTCCATGAAGGTAACTGGCCTCCATCTGGTGCGGCTTGACCCAGGCTCTTGCGTACTGTCATTGGACTATGTCTGTCAGCACAGGCGGGCTTTAGGTGTCGGCTGCATTTGCAAACAGAGTAGGCAAGCTGCAGCTGCTGGCAGCGTCAGCTTTACATCCATTGAAGACTTCTGATTGGTCCAGCTTGACTTAGCTGCCCTTCCCAGAACCAATCAAAGTGGGACAGAGGGTGTAGAACTCTGATTGGTTCGGTGTGGTCACATGCCCCTTCCTGAGCCAGATAGGATGTGGGCGGGCCTCTTACCTATCACATGAATGAACAGTAGCTTATGGAGAAGTTTTCAGAGGAAAGTGAGTGTAATCTTGGTAGCAAAAGGGGAACTGAAGATTCCACAAAGAAAACTAATAGTTGTCCCATCTCGACAGACACACACATTGTAAGCTGTGTGCATAAGACAGGGCCTCTTGCTAATGGTAAATTTCTTAAATTTATGCCTGAGTTTAGCCTGTGGCCTCTCTCCATGAACCCTGGCCTCTGATGCATCCTAGGACTGTGCTTCTCAGACATGGGTGGCGGTGATTATGAATGGAAAGCACAGTGTTGTGAAGAGGTTTCTTCAGGCACCTTGGACTCTGCGTGTATATACGTGGTTTAGTGTTGCTTATAGCTCTCGGAAAAATGATCACACAAGCGCAGCTCCTGAAGTAACACATGGCAGCACTTCTTCCATGGTGTTGCTTCTGTGGGCGAGCTGTCACAGCCCAGCCTTGCTGGATCCTCTTACTAGACTGTCACCAAGGAGTCACCAGAGCTGTGGCCATCTCATTTCACAGTGCAACCTGGGCAGAAGCCATCTCTAGGTTGCCATGGGTGGTGGTTGATAGGGTTTTGGGGCTCACAGTTTGCTGTATGGGGGCCTCCGAATCCCAGCCTTCGGTGGCCTTGGCAGTGGCCCTTCCTCAGCTCCTGCCTGTGAGGACTTCTCTGCAGGGCTGTTGACAGCGAGGGCAGCCATGGAGTGAGCAGAGGAGGACACACCAGGAGGCCTACAAGGCGGTCGTGTGATAGACTGCAAATCTTGCCCCGTCACTTCTGCATGGCTCTGTTACAAGCAAATCACGGGGTGGGGGTGGGGTAGCATGTACCTGAAGGAGCAACCATTCCATATGGGGAACAAATAACCAGAAAGTGGGGTCACTGGGCACCTCTTGGAGGCTCCCTTCAGAGTGGCAGTGGCTTCCCAGAAAATCACTTTCCCATCTCTTGTATCATAGAAATTCTCAGGAGGAAGGCTCAGACATAGGCATGGGGTGGGCAGAGGCCTTGGTGTGGGGCGGGAGCTTGGTGGGGAGGAGGTTTGTCCCTGCTCAGAGTTGCAGTCAGGCAAGCAGGCAGCGCCATTAGAGAGCTGGGTTGTGAGGTGCACCCAGGGACTGCAGAAGTGTGCCGGGGAAGCTGTGCTGGAGCACAAACGCATAGGGAGTGGCTGGGATGTCTACGTGTTTGCAAGTGCAGGACTGCCCTAACATTAGGCTACACCCATGGGCAGTGCGGGCAGTGCTAAGGTTAAACTTTGGTGTAGGGGCACCACGTGTCTTTATTTTTGGCCAAAAATTAGTTTTACATGAAAAGTATGCATGGACAGACTTTTAATTGAGATAAAAATTTCAGGGTAGCCTCACCCTTTTTATAGAAAGCATGTTTTGGTATTTCATCCTCCTTTAGGAAGTTGTGTCACAAGATACAGAGCTCAGGACTTGCCCGGCAGCGGTTCTCACCCAGGGGCTTCAAGGTGTCACTATTGCAGCCGCCAGCACTGCCTGCCAGCACTTCATGCTAGCCAGCAGGAGCTCTAGCTCTGCCTGCACTGAGCCCTTCCAACTTCCCTTTCTCAGTGAATTCAGCTGCTGTGGACACTGGGGGTCGGGGGTGCGCTCAGCCTCTGCCCTCATGCGCCTGGTGTCTGTCACCCAGCACCGTGCCCTCAGGGCGAGCCCTGTTGTAGCTAACGCCAGATCTCCCAAGCTTTCTAAGGTGAGTAATGGCAGTGCTCCACCGCAGGCACTTTGTACCCTCTTTATCCACCCCACTCTTGGGGTGCGGACGCACCTAGGGAAAATGCACCTGCCTCTTCCTGTGGTTCTGAGGCCCGTCAGCATCCTGAGGCACCCCCGGGGCGCTCTCCTTCCCCAAGTCTTCAAGTGTAGCTCAGGAAGCTAAGCACCCTGTGTTGGAAGCCAACAAAAAGGTCAGGGTGGACAAAAATGACACTGCTAACTTATCAGCCTTGAAAACAATTTTTGTTTTTGCCATGTCGTGGCACAAGGTTGACAGCAGTCATGCCGATCTAGGCCGCAAGTGGATTCCTTGTCCTGCACGGGGCTGTCCGCTCTGGATTGAGAGAAGAAGAAGGAAGCAGAAACACCCTAACGGGGTCCGCCTGGAGCTCCACCGGGGTGGTGGGGCCTAGCCTCACGATGGCTCGGCTTTATTTGTTCATTCGTTTAGCTAAGGTTCACGGAGTGCTGCCTGGTGTGATGGCGAACTCCGTGCTAGGTGCTGCAGTGCACGACTTCACAAATACCGACCCGAGGCGGGCCCCGTCAGTCTTTTATCGCAAAGACAGACAGGTAGCTCGTCAACCAGATTGCCACAAGTGCTACAGCTAATTTTGGAAGATTCCTCTGGACACAGTCCAGTGAGCCTGGTCCAGTTTGGGTAAGAAACTCCTTCAGATAGAAGAGGAGTGGGTTCAGAGAGGGCGTTTCACCACCCAGAGCAGTGCACACAAGGAAGAGAAGAAGCGAGGAGTTTAGGACATGTGAGGAGTCCCACGGCCCTAGGACACAGTGCGTGGTGGGGCCGGAGGCCCCAGGGCCCGAGGTGCCTGTGAAGGGGCTGGATGGTACCCAAGGCTCTGCTGAGTGTGCACAGGCTAAGCAGAGAAGCTACTTGGCCGCATGGGTCTTCTGGACAGCGCTTGGACAGCCTGTGGACCAATGGGCAGGGGGTAGGGAAAGAAGGGAGCCAGGAGTACTTAGGAGGAAGATTGGGGCGGTCCAGGAGAAGGGTGCTGGGGAGAGTTAAAGTTGCTGTCAGAGACGAGGAAGAGAAGATAGATGACAGGCTGTGGAGTTCGGGTTCTAGGTCCAGGTCTGGAGGGTGGAGGACAAGAGAGACGGTAAGAGCGGACTTCTGGCCCGTGGGGATGATTCTGGTAGTGTGATAATGAATATTCAGGGAATGCTTTGTTGTGTAAACAACAGTCTTGTGAAAGACGTTGGATGGCTTGTTCGCTCGGGAAGCCTCTGGAATCCTGCCCAGGTAGTAGAGAATCTACAGGCTTCCTTCCCCAGCCTCCCTGTTCACGGAGAGCCCTGGAAATCAGAAGTGGCCATACGCAGGATGCAGGCATGGAGCGGCAGGCTGAGGAGGCGTTGGCAGCCTGATGACAGCAGCGAGCCCTCAGCCGGGAAGAATACCAGACTTAGGTGTCATAGATCCGTGGGGCTCAGCTCGTCAGAGATTTCCAGAATTCAGTGACTATTACAAGGATGCCCACAGTCTGGAGCCGGCCAGATAGCTCAGCGGATTGAAGCACCTGCTTAGACAGATGCAGGGGCTGGAGGTTCGACACCTGGCCTGCTGTGCTGGCCCCACCTCAGGGTGCATTGAGATAGCGAAAGAGACTGGGCGTGGTGGCACACACCTATGATCCCAGCACTTGGGAGGCTGAAAACAGGAGGATCGCCATGAGCCTGACCTGTGTAGTGAGACCCTGTGGGCCCTGTACTAAACACATAAAAAGGATGCCCACAGTCTGCTCTTCAGTGTTATCTGCAGCTTATTGTCAGGGTCTGTTTGCATGCAGAACCCCACCGATAGCCTGTGGGAATAGGAGAAGGGGCAAAGCTTTCTGGGGCTGGGGATGAGGCTCGGTGGTAGTCCGGCTCCCTTACAGGCCTGAATCCCTGAGTTTGAGTCCCAGCACTCCACAAGGAATAACGCTTGCTGAAACCTCTTGCTGTCGTCATGAACGTCTGCCCAGCTGTCCACTTCAGGGTGGGCTATCGTTTGCACATCTTAGGAGCGAAGTTAAATAATGCGGTTACCTAAGAGAAGCACGCTGAGATAAAGGTAGCGAGGCTGAAGCACAGCGCCACCTGACGCCAGCCCCAAGCTGAGGGTGGCCGCGCCCAGGCGGGCAGCGCTCGGAGCCCAGCAGGCTGCAGACTGAACCTGGGGCCGCTGGTGGAGGGGCACAGGCCCAGTGGCTGGGGGTTCTCACGGGTTCTCTGGGTCACTCCTAGGAGAAATGACAACGAGCTCTCGGAGACAACCCGGGGCTCCGGCCCTGCTCCTTCCGTGGGCGTTTGCTTGTTTGATGGCGTCAGATTTCCAAACGTAGAGTAGGAAGAACTTCGCATGCTAGGCCACGGGGGCTGGGACAGGATGCCGTGCTGCTGGTAGCCATGGTGGCAGTGGTGCCAATGGTGGCAACTTGTGTGGAGGCCCTGCTTCGCGGCAGGCATTCTCCAAGGACAGCTCAGAGCTCGCCGCTCGTCCTCACCGCTGCGGGCTCCGTGGGCTCCTGCAGGTACACAGGAGCACCACGCGCTCACAGCAGTGAAGCGCTCCCCATCCGTACTTGCCAGGCAGAGCTGGACTCGGGGCTCTGCCCCATGCCTTTCTGAGTTCGCCTTTTCTCCCATGTAAAGACGGCAAACGCGGTGTCCACGTGGCCTGCCCTGGTGGCTTGCTCTGGGTACAAGGGGCCCCAGTGTGGGTGTCCTGCAGCCAGCAATGTTGTGGAGCCAGTGGTCAGTGAACACTGCCCACTGTGGCCTTACGTCTTACATTGTTCTCCTGTGCTTCTTTAAATTATGTTTTAAAAAGGGGCCGATATTTCAAGAGGAAAAACTAACTGGGAAGGAAACAGAAATGTATATACATTCGGACAGTGAAAATGAAATTTCTTTTCTGCTCCCATCAAAGGCTATTAGAATCAGGGGCTTGCTGTTGTATATTTACTCAGCCATCAATCTCAATCAGCCCTGTTGCGACTCTGGCAGTAAGGGCATTGTAATTCTATTTTTATCGGTTCCTTCCTGTGCGCCAGACATTCAAAATAGCATGAGTGAGGATCAAAAATATCTTAATGGGTTGGGTTCCCAGAGATATCGGTGACCAGAGGAAGAGTTCTGCAGAAATTTCTTCCTGGGCTGATAAGGGAAGTGGGAGGCGCGGGCGGGGGTGCTGAGCCGCCGCTCCCTGTGTGGGCGTGGGGCCTGCTGAGGTGATGTGGGCCCAGGCATCCTGGGACAGTCGGGGAGCGCAGCAGAAGGGCTTCCTGCTTCCGGGTCTGCGTCAGGCAGCGTTGGCGGTCTCCGAGGAGGATGACCCTGTCCCTTTCTGGAGGTGACCCTGCTCTGATAAACAGGATTCTCGGTGAGACTGTGACTGACACAAAAGCAGACGCAAGTGCTATCAACGTTTTTCTCTGAGCCGCTTGCCAGGGCTTCAGGAGGGTTTTGGTTATGGCACAGCTTCCTCCTGCCGTCCTGCCATGCCTGCCTCCCTCCCTCCCTCCCTCCCTCCCTTCTCTCTCACTTGGTTCTATAATACCCTCACCCATCGGCACCAGGACGTTATCCAAGTTTGGAAATTGAGATCAAAGGAAAATGCAGATGCACTCAGAACCCAGAGCCCCTGTGTTTCTACAGAAGCGCGTGCACCGCAGCGTCAGCGAAGCGTTGCCCATGTCCGTCACCCTGGTGCCTGCTCACATGCTACGCACATACCGAACAGCATAGGTGTGTGTGTGTGGCACACCACGCTTGTGATTTGGGGGATATTGTTGTTTCGGGTGAGGGCAAATTTATTTAGGGAAGGAAAGCAAGTCCACGTGTCGAGAGCTGCCCGTCAGCGCTACCCAGGTGGTGTGCAGATGCGGCAAGTGGATCGTGACTTTGACATCAGGAGTGAGGCTGGGGACATGCGCCTGGGACACGGGGCATCTTGGACTCCGGGAGCCTTGCACACACAGGGGAGTGTGGCTGTGGGTCCTTTCCACACGAGCGCTGAGCACCCTCGGCCTTGGTTTGGCTCTGGGGCAACCCCAGGGGGCCTGGGGTTAGGGTGCTCGGTGACACCAGCCTAGGCCTCCCGCCACAGCTCCACAGCTGTGCTGCTGGGTGAAAGCCCCAGGCAGGGGCGGCGACTCTGCAGCAGCAGCTGGAGGTGTGAGCGCGTGCAGCAGGCGTGAGCGCGTGCAGCAGGGGTGAGCGCGCGCCCACCACGACACAGACGCAGGCCCTTCCACATCAGTGTGTTCGGTCATCTGTTTTTGAATCTGGAGTGAATCAGTGAGAACCCTGGCTCCTTAGCTTCAAAGGAAGAGATAAGCGCAGGGCGGGGCTCCTTCATCCTGGATTCCAAGCCAGAGCCTTGGGCAGAAGCATCTGACAGGGTCCACACTGGCCGTCTGTGGCTGTGCCCTGGCTCTCCTGTGATGGTCTCCAGGGTCCCTGCCTCAGCTAGGCAGGAGGGCGCATGCCTCCAGAGGGACCCACGGCTGCTCCCGTCCTGGGCCACGCCGCCTGCCCACGCCAGGAATTCCCTGTGTCTTCTCCTCTTCAGAGCGTCTCCTCCTGGTGGTCTTGGTGGCCCTGCCAATTCCTGGGCTCCACCTTGTCCCTGAAAGTGCTCAGCACGGCCCTCTGTAGGGGTAGCCGCCCTTCACACCCTCACGGAAAGCAGATCCGTGAGCGTGGGCGTAGGCGTGGGCTCAGCGATTCTGGCACCTTCTGCTTAACCCATGAGGTGTCAGAGTCCTGGGGCAAAGAACTCCAAAGCTTTCCTGAAATGAAGGGGAGAAAACCTGGAGGCCTGGTACAGACTGATGTGCCTGTGGGCTGTCCCGTCTGAGGCACATGTGTGAGGCACACGCGTGCGCTGTGTGTATTATACGGTCTGACGTGTGTTCACTCAGAGCTCCAGAGAGGCCCCAGGTAGCACCTCACAGGGTTGCCAGGGCTACCAAACAATGTCCTGAAACAGCGACCTGAGTGTCATGGTGTCCATCTCTGTCACATGCCTCGGACCCAAGAGGTGCCTGTGCATCTGGAGGCAGCTGCTGCAGCTGGACACACAGGAGCTTGTTTAAAGTCAGGAACTACAACAGTCACCTCAGTACCTGGCCTGATTCGAGACCCACTCTGCACGCTGCTCCCCTTTGCCTCTTGGGGCAGGTCAATGCCGGCACGCTGGGGCCTGGGTCAGCTTGCTGCTTGCCTAAGCGCAGGGGCGTGGTTCCCAGGAGATCCAGTGTCTGCTGAGTGGGCTGTGATGGTGCCGGAGCACGGCCCAGCCTCGGAGAGCGGCAGCTGCTCCCCGCCCGCAGCCCCGCAGAGGGGGTGCCATCCTTCTGCAGGTGCCGCTCCCTGGATGCACGTCGTCTTCTGTCACCTTTGAGCCAACTCTGTATGGATGCGAGTCCCTTGAAGGCCTCCCTGGTCGTGCTCTGCCCTCCCCGCCGGATCCCGGTTCAGAGGCAAAAATAAATGAGAGACAACAGCTTCCAGGCCGTGCCTCTGTGGCCACACCTGTGGGGAGGGACCTCACTAATAGGAAGAGCCATGCCTTGTGCTTTCATCCGGGAAATGGGCCCAGGCGCGCTGACCGGAAAGTGGAGTACGAGAAGACCGTCAGGCCCTGGCTGTGGCTGCGTGCAGGAAGCAACAGAGCGATGTGTAGGAGAGGGGGAGCTGCTTCTGGGGACGCCTAGGGTTGCTGCAGCCTCAGCGCAGCCCTCAGAGAAACCCTGCTTCCGGGTGCCACTGTAGATCCTGCTCTCTGGAGACAGCAAGGCGGCATGGGGGCACCCGGGGTCTCTAAGTGCATCCCTTTCCACGGATGTTGAAGGAAGGCGTTTAGGACCCTTCTGCAGGACAGCTGTGCTCTGCCATGTCACACTGCTTCCAGCTGTTCTCGGGCCACCAACCTGACCTTTGTAACCGTGGCTATGTGGATGCCACACACAGCTCTAGGCGGGGCCTACCAAGCCCACTTCAACTTGCACAGAATCCCTTTTCCTGTTTGGGAGCCAACGCTGCACCAGCGGTATGCTGAGCACTGCGCTTCTCTTCACAGCCCCGTGAAGCAGGGGCTCTAACCCTGCCTTCAGATCCCGCGCTGCACCTGGAGCTTGCTCGCCTACATCCCCGTGTTCAGGGGTGTTAGAAATAGGAGCCCGGCTCCACTCACTTAGTGCCAGCGCTGGCCTCTGCCCCAAGCCAGAGGGGACCACAATCCCAGCCTGGGGACCTGCGGGGGCTCTGGGCTTCCTTCTCAACCCGACCAAGTCTTTAGCCGCTTACCTTCCACATGCCAGCTTCCCTGCCACTGGGACCATATGTAAACCATGCAATTAAATTTTTGTAAAATTATAAGTCTCCAAAGCAATTGATGAAACATGTGTGCCAGTCCTGGGTGGGACTGTCCCTCGGTGTTGTCACTGAACTGGATCAGAGACTGTTCCTGGGAAGCTAGCAGCTTGGCAGGTTTCCACCCAGCGGCACAACACCTGCACGCGGGATGCCGACTGCCCTTCAGATGACTGGGAAAAGCCAGTGAGAGGTAGCACGAGGCCTGTGCCTCAGGATGGTTTAATAAAATCAAAGGTGTCCAAAAGCTAAAGGAAGACATCCTAATACTGCCGTGGCAAGGGTAGAGAAAGGGCACTTGTGTGTGTGTGTGTGTGTGTGTGTGTGTGTGTGTGTGTGTGTGTATGACGTTTTCTCATCCTTGTGGTACCAACGCTTCTTGCTTGAAAAGGCAGGACTCTTCTTTAGTCCAAAATCATGTCCCTTGTAGGCATTGGCTTTGAAGATTTTGATAAATAAAGTGCAGTAGAATCTACCTTCTTGACCATCTAGAAAGCAGTCAAGGGTGTGTTGGTGGGCGTGTGGGTGTGTATCCCCTGTGTACCTCATGGAAAAATGAAAACGAGACACTTGGCGTGCGCAACATTCCCCAACGTCCTGCTCATCCACGAGATCGGAGAGGACGGAGCCTCTGGCCCTGCGGGGGCATCACACTAGCTGTTTATAACGAGCTTTGATATACTTTTTAATGTGTCTTAGATGCACGTCGATGCAATTCATCTAATTTCTTTTGAATGATCACCATATGCCAGCTGATAGCTTAAGTACAACTTTAATGTATCATACCGTATTTAATGTATCATACCGTATTTAATGTATCATACCGTATTTGATGTATCATACCATATTTAATGTATCATACGTATTTAATGTATCATACCATATTTAATACAGATTGTGACAGTTTACGGATGATTCTGCACTTGTTAGGACTTTTGTATTGCAAGCAACAGAAAATTTAACCCAAATTTGCTTAAATGAATGGAATACGTGGCATCACTTATTTGACAAATTCACAGGTAAATATATTTTAGAGGTGATTTTAATATAGCCTGAGACATGTGACTGGGACATTGTTTCTCCTAGTTGGTTTTCAAGCTCCATTTTGCACAGCGTGGTTCCATTTTAGGGACAGTGGCTCCTCCAGATTCTAAGATGGCCGCCCTTGGCTCTCAGGAAGGAAGTGGAGAAGACCTTCTGCAGGATCCCGGAGCTGATTCTGTGGACTCATGGACAAGAGGTGGAGGGCTCTCACAGGCCTAGCTTTGGGTGTGAGGGCTGCCTGCTGGGCCTGAGGTGCAGTCAGCACTGCCCCTAGGTCCCCACATGGCAGCTGGAGCCGTCAGAAGGAGAAATGGCGGGATCTGTGGAAAAGCCAGCCACTGAGCTTCTGATGGAAGCCGCGAGGGGCCTGCTCCTCGCTGGAGCGTGTCGCCTTTACCTAATGCTAATAATTCGTCCTGTAGTGATTGTCAATAATAACTTTAACTGGTATTTTGTGACTACTCTGAGCAGATGGCAGGGAATCTTTTCTTCCCAACAGACCTGTGCAAAGCAGAGGTGGTACGGATTTCTCACCTCGACCCATTCTTTTTTAAATTTACCATTAAGTAAAAAGAGATTTAATCCAGACTGTTTGTGACTGGCCTATTTCCTTTATTCCAAACCATAGTCTCTCTGCCTCTGCCCCCCCCCCATCAGTCCTCTGTAGAACCCTGTTCTTTCCAGATTTACAGTCTCCTCCTAGGAGCCGTTTTAGAAGTCTCATTAAACTTTCCATCCATCATGTAAATGCCAGATGATAGAAACTTTGTCCTTTTCCATGGCTTTTGCCATGAGGCTAATAAATGCATCTATCTATGCTGGTTTCCATCAACTGGAAACACTGCAGTGGCTTTTGGTTTAATCAGCTACATGTATGGAAGATGGAGAGGTCGGGGATGGCACGTCTTATTTGCAAACATTTGGACACGAACTTCTTTTAGCAATCCAGTCCAGGAAAGTAGAGGCCTGGCCAGAAGGGAAGCAGGATTTTTTTTTTTCCAAGTGAAGGAAGTCATTGTTTAAAATAATGATTAAAAGTCTAAAAAGAAACTAATCGCTCCTTCCCCTTTGAAGGTATTTCTGAGCATATTTGGTGTCATATTGTTTTAGAATTCTGCAGTGACTTATGTGCGGTCTGGTTAGTGCTGTGATATCAAAGCCTCCCTGCTGGCTTGTGCACAGGTGGAGTCTGGGTGACGAGCGTCCTTCTGCTCCTCGCAAATGGTCCTGGGGTGACACCGGTCGCTTCACCCTGCTTGGTTAGCTTCTCACTGCTTTTAGCCTGCTGTTCAAAGAAGGCCCAAATCTGTGCTTGTTCTTCTGTCACAGGGGTTTTCGCGTGAGACTGTGGGAGGTAATCCATAGTGTGCTTTCGATGGAAGCTCTGGGTTTAATTTTCTAGAAAGATCCCCAGAACCCAGGCAAAGCTCAGGCCCTTGAGTGCAGATCACCGTGCTGGTGACCCCGAGATCTCCACCAGTCTCCCTCCCGCCCCCTTTGCGGCCCCTGACTCTGGCCTCTGTGGCAGGGGGACTGCAGGCTGCTGGTTTAGGTGGATTCGCCTCGGATGCGTGTGTGCACGGCGGCTTGTGCCTGGCCCGTCTGTCCCAGTGTTTACCCCGCGATTTCCTGCGGCACAGCCAGCTTCCCCTCTGTGATAGGAAATATATGCTGCTTACCTTCGGAATCTGAAAGTAGACTCAGGAAAGATATCCTGCAGATTAAATTGTCAAGATGATTTTTGCTTAAATAGGCGAAGGCCAGGAGAGCATTTACTCTTCGCAAAGAAGATTTAATCACCGTAGTCAGCGTCCAGGGAGTGCTTCTACTGCTCAAGGCCCTTTGCACCATACGCTGGCCTCCGGGTCCCTGGTTGGGGTGTGGGGCCCGCCAGGACCCTCTTTGTCCTGCGCAGCTGGCCAGGGCTGTAGGAGGTGACCCAGAGCGCGTGTGCTTCTCCAGGCCTGGGTCGCTTCTTGTGCCTGTGCTGAGGAGGTTCCTGCCTGAGTCTCCAAAGCCAGCGGCCCTTGCACACCGCGGGGCAGGGCCAGACCTTCTGGCTCTCGACTTTGTTGCTATAGCAGAAACCAAATGCTGAGTCCCGTTCAGTGGTATTTCTGGTACAACGCCGCCGGTTCCTAGTAAGGTCTTCTATTTATTTTTATCGTAGTAGCATATACATAGCATCAAATTTGCTGTTTTAAGGGATCAGTTCAGTAGTGTTAGGTCTGTGTGTGCACATTGCGATGCCGCTGTCCCCGTTCACCAGATCTTTCCATCCTCTCAAACTGGGGCTCTATAGCGATTAAGCTGTAACGCCTGCCTTCCCTCCCCCAGACCGCTGCATCCCGTCCCGCGAGAGTCTGGCTACTGTACTCGCTTATAAGTGGAGTTACACAGGTAAAGTGAAACAGAGACCCCTTGAGGTTAACGAAGTTTACAAGAACAAGAACCTTGGACAGAAGACAGCTCAGCTCTCCTCGCGATGTGAGCAGATTTTATAACCAGAAAAGTATCACATGCATGATTCCCTGGGTGGCAGCCTTCAGCATGGGATTGGCTGGGGTTACAAGCTCTGATTGGTCGAGGGAAGGTCATCTGCTCTGACTGGTGGAAGGATGCATCGCATGCTGTGACTGGCTGGGGTTTGGCCGCCTGTGTAAGAGTATCCCCTTCTCATAGTTTACCAATTGCTTGAACAACCAGCTAGATTGTAGCTCCCTATATACGGAAGTCACTTAGGGCCAAACTTTATGTACAGTAGGCAGTGTAGATTAGATGTATTTCGCATTATTGCATCTTAGTGCTTGGCAGGTTTCTCCTGTTGTGATGTCTTCAAGCTTCACATCGCAGCATGTGTGGGGATTCCTTCCTAAGGCTGAGCACTATTCCACTGTAGGGCTGCGCTGCACTCTGTTTATCCTTTCCTCTGCCACTGGAAGAAATGATGCCACCATGACCAGGTGCCCTGACACCTGCTCAAGTCCCTGGTGCTTCTTTGGGGCCTAGACTCAGAAGCGGAGCTGCTGCCTTAGGTGATAATTCCTCGCTTGACTCTGTGAGGAAGCGCCACTCTGTCCCCAGAGTGACCCCCCACACTTCTCCCCTGCAGCAGTATACCTCATTGCTTTGGGCCGACATTATCCCTCTCCCCAATCTTCCAGCCCCCCCCAGCTCCCTGCCCCTCCCCAAGCTCCCTGCCCCTCCCCCAGCTCTCTGCCACTGCCCTAACTCCCAGCACTGATCTGACCAGGGAAGATCCTCCAGCCACACGAGGGGTCAGGACAAAGATCAGACTGCACATATGCTTGTGGCCAAGTGAAGTAGAATGGTGAAGATCATAGCACAACAGAGAAAAGAAAGCAGTGTTCCCCAGCACCCCACCCTCTGAGTGTGTGTTTCCGTGGACAGCGCTGTCCAGGGTGCCATCTGCAAGTCTGCCTGTGGCATGCTGAGCACAAGGCGCAGGTGCCACTTGGAGCCAGCAGTGGAGCTCCTGGGCAGGCGCTGTCCTACTCCAGAGGCCTGAGGTGGATATTTTCACATTCTGCTCCTCCCTGAGAGAGAAATCTCGACACCAGCTCAGAGCATCCTGCCCTGCCATCAGGAAGTAGGGCCGGTGGCAGGTACTTGGGTTTCTGTTTTAGTGCTCCCTGCAAAGGGCTCAGACCTGGGGCTGGTCGAAGGTGGCTGGGTCTCGAGTGCTCCAGCTATGCTACTCTGAGGAAGCAGGCCTGGAAGGGAGCGGCCTCTCCTGGGGTGTGGCCTGGCCCGGCCGCCCTTGCAGGCCACCTCACCGTGAGCATCTCTCCTCTGCCAGGCCCTACCTGCGAGCCAAAGTGAACCTCTCCTGCCCTAAGCTGAGATGTGTATGTCACATCTAAGTGACAAGGACACGACTGAGACAGCAGGTTTGGGGACGGGAGACAGGAGGGCATTCCAGTTTGAGGCGACTTCACTAACTTGTGCTGTTTCTTGAACCACATGCCATGCAAAAACACTTTTTGGATTTGAACTGCCACGCTGAGCCCCTCATGGTCATGCTGCTCTCTTTCCCTAGGGTATGACCTAGAGGCATGGTGGTGGCTTCTCCCTTTTTAATGAAGATTTGAACATTTACAGTTGTAGAACCACTTCAAGAGACTCAGCATTTCCAAAGCTTAAGTTTGGGTTTTATTTCGTAGCTCAGGATATTTCTAGATCTTCTTCTTTTTTGGCCAGCTCAGCCCACCCTGAGGGTAGAGCTGGCATAGCATATGGTGCCGGGGTAGAAGTGTCATCCCCTGCACCTGCCTAAGCCTGCCTAAACAGGCATTTTAGGCCACTGAGCTATCTCGCTGGCACTTTGTAATTTTTAAATTTTATATTATTGTTTTGTAGTTAGAGTTGTTATAGTGATGTCTATTTTAGACCCGATACTCTCCCGGCAAAGTCGCATTTTAGGAAGCTGGGTCTACACAGGAATGCATTAACTCTGCACAGAAAGGGACACCACACAGATGCACAGGTACCTGCACTGGATGGGGATTTTGGGTGACTTTATATCTCTGAGGACTAAACAGAGAATCCCTCTCTCCTAGGATAGCTGGGCTAAGTTGTCCTAAGGATTTTACGTCACCATCAGGCAACGTCTCTGTGTATAGCAGTGATTTGTGTCACTTTATTGGCCCATGAGGCCTTAGAAAATGTAGCCCCTGCACACAGGTCTTGGTCTTGATCTGTGTACTTGTTAATCCTGGGCCCCGGCCCTTCTTGGCTGTGAATCACGGTCTTTGGCTGAGAGGTGGGAAGCCAGCACTTTCACACCCAGGGTGATTTTTCTGCCCACTACCGTGTGAGAACAACTGGCTATAAAGCCACAGGGGTTTGGGTTGGCTGCGAGCCTATCCTAGAACTGTCTTTTGTGGAAGGTGTCTTTCTGCCTCTTTCTTGTAAAAATGGATGGCAAAATAAATTCACATCCAGTTGGTCAGGATCTAGATTGGTTGGGATATGGACAGCATGATTTTAAAAGCAGTTTTCCTTCCTTTCAAGTTCATTCTGTTCTGTGTCATAAAAGGAGAGTTGAGATGAAGATCAGGGACACTCATGTGCAGGGTTCACATCTCAGTGATGTAGTGTGGGATGTCACCTTGTCTCTTTGACCTTCATCTGTAAAATGGGAACACTGGACCGATGAATCCCTGACTTTCCTTCCATCTCTAAAATTCACTAATTTTCTAGATTACATTTTGCTTTTTCTCTCCCGTTCTCAAAATATCTTTGCATTTACGGAACTAGAAAGGAGCTAAGAGATACCTGAATCTCAGTGAGCACAAGATGATGTGGGCTGAATGCTGGGAAGCAGGCTGAATTCTGGGTAATAAACTGAATGCTGGGATGCAGGCTGAATTCTGGGTAACAAGCTACATGCTGGGAAGCAGATTGAATTCTGGATAACAAGCTGAAAGGTGACTTAGTGGAGACTAAAGGAGGGCCCACGTCTTTGTCCATAAAGTCACAAGTCCCTCCCCCATACCATGGCACAGGTGACAGGTGCCCCAGGAACACTAGGTGTTGCCTTATCTTTTAGAAACTAGCAAGTTAGTGCAGATTGATTCGTTTGTGTCATGAAACTGCATCTTTACCCTGGAGTCAGAGATTCTTTGACAACACGTATGTGACTATGGCAGTCTACATGGAAATCTACACCAGTGTCAACACTGTCTAGCGTACCCAGGCCACACCTATTGTAAATTCTGTCGTGGTCCTCTTCCATATTGGAAAATGTGGCCTTTTATCTGAAATCTGCCTTCGAATGTGGCTCAGTTACTTCCTGCGGCTAATTCACCTCTCCGAGTCTTTACAATATGGAGGTTCGGGGTAGTTTGCAAATCCCATGAGCTCTTCACATACAGATTCCTAAAATTTCATGGGTACAAGTAAATGCTAGCCCTGTCTGTGGGCACCTGGCTGTGACATGGGCTCGAACTTTTGCAGGCTCGCGGCACATAGCAACAGGTGGAAAATGCTAAGGGTCATTTTGGGTTTCTCAGGGAGCCTGCTGGTCTTAGCCAGTAGAAAGGCTACATCATTGCCTCTTGCTTGTTGCTATAACTGCCTGAGACTGAGCAAGTTGTGAAGAATAGCAGTTTGTCTAGCTTCTGGTTCTGCTCTGGATCTGCTGGTTGGGATTCCTGAGAGCACAAAGAAGCCTGGTACCTGAGAGCGGTGCTCCCCCCCCCTCCCGCCGTGACACTGCTGGGGACATCACATGACCAGGCAGCAGGTGTACAGGGCCCAACCTCGCTCCATGTCCTTACAAAGCTGTGAATGCAACCCGGGCCTCCTCCTCACTGTGTGAATTTCCAGAGTCCCCGGCTCTTGGGCCTTTAGAGTGAGTCTTGCTGGGAATCTGGCGCATCCCTGGAGCATGCTGTTATCCTGCATAAACAAGGATGAGCTTATGATGCCTACGTAAGCCCTGTGACTGTGCTCCGTCCAGGTGAATTCCAGGGAACGCTTCAGAGATGGAAGAGAAAACGGCTGGCTCCTGCTGTGGGCGCAGCCTTCTTCCTGCGGCCATCCTCTGGACGGCAGCATCATTTCTACAAGAACACACAGCCTTCCGTCTTCAAGCAGATTAGTTCATACTGCCTAGTATTTGTCAATTCAAACTGGTTTTTGGCCTACAATATTGGTGGATAGCCTGTGCTCGCGGTGGCTCGCAGGGCTTGAGCAGCCCTCTTGCTCCTGGGACTGCAGTTGGTGTGACCAGCCCAGCCCAGTCCAAGCTGCTTTGGCTCTGTTGGCAGCCGAGCAGGCAGCCCCACCGTCAGAGCCTGCCCTCCCTGGGAGGACCATGCTGCTTCTTACCTGTGACACCCTTGTGGCGCCATGGAGGGGTGGGAACGCCCAGGACAGATGCACTGAGTCTGTGCACAGACACGGAGATGAGCTCCAAAGTGAGGCGGCGGGGCAAGGTCATTTCCCTGCCTTCTCTCTCTCTCTCTCTCTCTCTCTCTCTCTCTCTTTCTTTCTTTCTTTCTTGTCTTTTTGAGACAAGGTCTCGCTATGCAGTTCAGGCTGGCCTTGAGCTCACTTTTGTAGCCCAGGCTGGTCTCGAACTCACATCGATCCTCCTGCCTCAGCCTCCCGAGTGCTGGGATTACAGGCGTGAGCCACCACGCCCGGCTTTCCCTGCATTCTGAGTTCCATGTGACTCCTCCGACTATAGCATCTCAGGCTGGCGACCTTGCTTAATGTTTATCCAGGTATCCACTGCATGGTGTACCTTTGTGCACGTGCACACACACACACACACACACACACACACACACACACACATATGCACATGTGCACTGTGCATATGAAACAGAGAAAGACAAGGAGCAGGAAGAAATTCATCCACTCTGTGTCCCAAGTGGACTAGAGCATGGGTAGTGGCCTCCCCCTCAGGTCCAGCTGCCTTGCCTCTTGGCCACCAGATCTGTCCTTGGGCCGCCATATGTGTTCTTGTTCACCAAGGACCACATGTGAGCCTGGGACCTGTGTGCTTCTGGTATTCTTTCAGTGGACCCCATGTCCATCCATGCTGAGGTCTGTGTGTCCCAGTTCTCCTCTGTGGCCAAAGGGAACCTGTGGTGTCCTTGTCCTTGGCCCGGCCTTCACCGGGTGACTTCTTCCTGGTTCTTCTTAGACTCTTGATTACTAGCACAAAAGAAGGAGCTATGGCTTAGGGGTAGCTAAGGCCCTGTTTTAGCAATTATGCTCTCTGCCGTGAAGGGCAGGATGGTGGCTCTGGGTTCAGGGTGTGATGACACAATACCATGTCCTAGCTGCATCTAGGTGGGGAAACTGAGTCCCGGGGCCTCCAATGTCATCCTCACGGCTGGCCATGCTCCGAGGCATGTCTCTGCTTTATGAGTGGGTGTCCCCATGTCATTTGGAAGAGCCGAATAGCAGAGTGAGGGCTTCCAGGGCCTGCCGTGCTTAAGGGATTCCCGGTGTTGGTGCAGCACAGATATAGCACTGAGGCCCTTGTGTCCCATATGGGTGGAAGGCGGAGGTGTACAAGGTGTTTGGGGAATTAAAAATAAGTACGATGGCCAAGAGGCTTAAGGATAGACTCAGAGCTTTTCTAAAACTGAGTCAAAACCACATTCATGTTTTAAATGTATGTATAAGTAATCACGTGGCGGACAAAATCTGCTGAGAAAGGCAGATGTTTGATTGCTTATTATTCCCTTATTGGTTTTTAAACCAAGTCTCACTGTGCAGCCCAGGCTGGCCTCAAAAGTGCATCCTCCTGTCTCAGCCTCTAGGGTGCTGGGGTGGCGGATATGTGCCACCATTGCCGACGTCGTGGCTGTTTGTTGAAGCAGACCAGAGGACAGGGACATAAGGTGTCCTTGCTCTGCATGAGAACCAGGCTGCGGGTGGCTGCCTGTTGCTGGCCTTGTCAGAGGGTCGCTGCAGTGGCCAGGGTCCCTGCGGCAGTGGCCGGGGTCCCTGCAGTGGCCGGGGTCCCTGCAGTGGCCGGGGTCCCTGCGGCAGTGGCCGGGGTCGCTGCAGTGGCCAGGGTCCCTGCGGCAGTGGCTGGGGTCCCTGCGACAGTGGCCGGGGTCTCTGCAGTGGCCGGGGTCCCTGCAGCAGTGACCGGGGTCCCGGCAGTGGCCAGGGTCCCTGCAGTGGCCGGGGTCCCTGCGGCACTGGCCGGGGTCCCTGCAGTGGCCAGGGTCCCTGCAGCAGTGGCCGGGGTCCCTGCGGCAGTGAGCGGGGTGGTCCCTGCAGGGCGTATCCAGGTCCCTGGCCATTCCATGTCCCTGAGGGAAGTCGGTTGAAGACTCCCAGCTGGCTCCCGGACTGTTCCTGCTGAGCCCAGCCAAGCCAGGCTCAGCTTTTACTCACCTGTCACAGCTGTGATACGCAGTGACATTTCAAATGGCTAGCATGGAAACAAGGTAGAAACTATTTGGGACAACTGGGAAATATCACGTGGATGCCGTGTCAGACCCTCCTTGCCAGTGTAAATACAAGAGGCTTTGCTCTGTCCAGCGTCACGGGCGCATTTGGTGGGAAATGCAATCAGGCCGGTGAGGCTCTAGATGGGACGGAATGTGCCCAGGGCCTGTAAATCCTCATGTAGGTGTACTGACTTCCCACCCTTAGAGACCCGGCTGCAGCAGAAGAGGCTCCGGTGGCCAGGGTTCGGAGGGTAACTGTGGATTCTCTACCATAATTCAGACTCTCCAGCTTCCTTGGAAGCGCTTCGGCCTTGGGCCAGCCCAGGACAGATTAGTTCTCTTTCCTTTGCTCTTCCCACAACCTAACCTGTATTCTTGAATGAGCCGCGGGGCTTCCCTCTCTGCAAGGGTGAGTTGCCAGAATGCATAAGCCACTTTATTCCTTTTACACACATAGTACTTTTTGAAAAAAAAAAGAGGAGATAGGATAAGGTGCCGGTATGATAGCTCAGTAGACTAAGCTCCTGTTTATATAAGCACAGGGCCTAGGGTTCTATCACTGGCATCACATGCCGCACCAGCCCCGCCCTTGGGTGCACGTAGCAGGTGCCCACTGTGCCTGGGCATGGTGGACTGTACCTGTACCTGTAATCCCAGCACTGGGGAGGCCGAAAACAGGAAGATCACTATGAGTCAGATCTAGGTAGTGAGGCCCTGTATACCCTGTACTAAGTGCATTTAAAAAAAAAAAAGAAAGAAAAGACAGATAGCAAGCTCAAGGTACTGAGTTCAAGTCCCAGTACAAAAACTAAAGATATATCCTATATAGGTACACATTCTCCATGATGAGTACGACCATTAAGTACACCTAAAATGTACCAGTAGTCTTAAAAAGAAGGAAAATGCAGGGTCTTTTTCATCCTGTTGCCTGCCCTTTTTATGTTTATATTTTACATTTCAGGGACCAGATTGTCAAATTTTAAGAAATTCCTTTTTCTCTTTAAACTCAATTGTGAGTTTCAGAGGCCATCTTTATAAACTCCAGCAAAAACGGTCAAATTGCCCAAGAAAGAATCTGCAGTTTTCCTCTCCAGTCCGTTTTGCTGCCTGCACGAGTGGCGCCCCGGCCGCGGAGCCATCTCCCAGACCCTCCGCCCCATCCAAGGCGGCGCGGAGAAGACGTCTGCCTTCGCTTCCTGCCGTCGGGCCCTGCGTATTGTTACAGTGATGCATGTTTGTACACGGCCTGCTGACGGCCCAGCCCGCTATCGTACAGTGGCGTCAGCCGGGCATTCATCACGGTGCGCCAGTAATCCCATTGTAAAAATGTCCTGCTAGTTAAATGAGGCTTAGATTTAATGAGGCCGTCAGGATGGAGCGGTTTTTGTCATATTGTAAATAAGATTCCTGCAGCAACGCCGTCAGCACGCAGGCGCAGATTCCTTTTGTTTTCCAGCAACAGTGCTCTCCTGGCCGAGACGCCCAGAAGCCCTCTCTGTCTTAGGAGGATCTTTTAAAGGAGCTGTTGTCCCCTGTGTGAGAGCCCCTGAAACAAAGATGTAGGGCGCAGAGATGACGAAAGCAAGGATGACTTCTGGGAGAGAAAGAGCGCTTTTCAGAGCTCATGCACCCCAGCGATTCTGAGAGCCCGAGGCCGTGAAACCTGCTCCTGCTGCAAGCAGATGTGGCTTACCTGTGCCCCCCTCCTCGGGGAGGGCAGAGCCAGCAGCAGAGACACTGAGTTCGAGATTCCTGGCCAGCCTTGGACGGAACAGTCAGGTCGGACTTAGCCGGAGAGCGCTCGTTTCTCCCAGCCTAGCGAGAAGACGCGGGAGCCTCCCTTGCCTGGTCTTACAGTGTCCAGCGAGATCTGCCATTTCGGAATCACAGAGAAACTGTAGGAAATGACCCAAAATGTGGACGCGCTCAATTTTCCCCATGGGAAAGAAAACTCAGTTATTTGCTTAATATCTGAGGAAACGAATTCTGTGAAAATATCACCATACGCAGCCAGCAGTGGCTACGCCAGGCTCGGTCTTACCCTCAGGGTGGCAGTGCACTATTTACAAAAATAGCCAGTCTCGAAATTGCCCAATTGCAGAGAAATTTGATTGCCCCAGAAATAAAATAAAGTGATCCCCATCTTTATTTTGCGAGGGTCCCTGCAAAGCTTCAATTCGAAGCAATCAGTTGTGAAAAAGACGAAATGAACGGGTGCTCTGGGAGCCGGCAGGTGACAGAGGTGGCTTTTCTGCTGTTGCTGTTGCCTGAGGCCTTTCTGGGCCTGGGGACACTAGAGGCTTCCTAGGTTGGACCTGCACTCTGATGTGACGGGGTGCCCCCTTTGCCAGTGACCCCAAGTTTTCTCAACAAAAGCCCGGAAGGAGCCTGTCGCTTCTGCGCCAGTGGTTGCCACGATAGCACAACCCTTCCTATCGAACGTTCTGAGCGAGGAAAATACGTCACCACCCCACATTTCCGTGTAGCTGGTGTGTGTGGGTGTCGCCTGCAGGGAATGCCTGCTGGTCCCGCTGGGCAGCTGCATTTGGAGCAGGGCAGCCCCACCCGGCATTTGGAGCTGCACCCCAAGCACCTCTTTCCTAGGTCTCACCCTGGTTGTAAGTTTCCACCTGCCGTCTTGCAGAGCCACGTGGAACAGTGGTGACACAGAAACCGGGCGGTGTTCTCTTAGTTACTCACTCCTGACAGTGGCTTGAGGACTCCCACTGATGGAGAGATGTGTCCTTAGGGACATCCCAGGGCGACTCTTCCTCATGGGAAGGCTGTGGATCTGGAGACCCACAGTGGCTCTAGCTTGACTCTTGCCCCTGCGGATGCAGCAGGTGTTCCTGAAGCTTCCATAAGCCCCAGGCGTCTCCTGCACAGCATGGATTCCTGAGTTGCTGTGGAGCCCGCAAGTTTTCATTACTCGTGACTGCAGGTAACTCTCAGACAACAACCGCAAGTACTGGTGCGGAGAAGGGAGAGGACCCCAGAACACCACCAGTCACGGTCCCGCAGGAATGGACCCAGCGATGATCAGGACCAGTGAGGGAACAGAGAAGGCGTGCGATGCGGGGTGAGCAGGGCAGGGCTGTAGCCAGGGATGCGCTCAGCCCTGATGCTGAAGGAGGACTCTGTGCATGGCGGTGCTGGGGGCGAACCCTGAGACAGAAGTCAGACGCAGGGGGCGCTGCTGAGAGGGGCAGGGCGCATTCAGGAGGAGCGTGCAGGCAGAGCCGGTTCTGCGTTCAGATTTCCGTGATATGGAGCTCACTGGAAGGCAATCCCTGGAAGCCCTGTCTGGAGATGTGTAGCAGTCCCGCTGTCTTTCTGCAGTAGCGTGTGATGATCAGATTTCCTCTTTCTTCCTGTGGCCACCAGAGTCAGGCTGTTGTGGCAGGCACCGTGAGATGAACAGAAATGGCAGGAAGGAAGGATAGGCAGGGCGAGGTGATCGCTAGCATCCTCTGCTCTCATGCTCCCTGGCGGTTGACTTCATGGATGTGGCTTGGTTCTCAGGGTAAGAAGCCTGATCGCGTGCAGGCACCAGGAAAGCCAGGTCCCGGCCTGCCCGTCTCCCGCTGGACTCCCCACTGCAGCCTGCGGCCAGCCAGCCCCGTCCACCTGCGATGTTCTCAGACCCAGAACCGGCTCTTCCCACCCCGTTAGGCAGTGCGCTAAGGAGCCCTAGCGCAAAAGCAGTTGTGTTCCTAGAAAGTTCCACTACCCCTGCTAGAAGACGCGGAATGCTGAGCGGCTTGCATCCTACACGCTCCTTGTAATACTTAAACAGCTTCTCCAGGGAGTCTCTTTGCCAAGTAGGATAATATATATATTTAGTGAATTCTGCTTCCGAGTACTGTCCAATGAAAAGGCAGCACTTAAAGTCACTTAAAGTCATGGCAGGGTGCCCCCATCCACCTCACTCACGAATCTGGTGCCCTTGACAGTTGGCTGTCCCCAAATCAAGGTGGTGCCTACAAGGAAATGCCTGGAGTGCAGCCGGCAGCCGGATACTTAGGGAGGAGGACGTAGAGCTGCTGCAGTGCGTGGCCAGGGCACAGGAAGGCGGAGGGAGCAGCAGCAGTGTGCAGTGTGCTGTCATAAAGTTCAAAGAATCTAAACCCCGATCCTATGCAGTGGTAATGTGGCTTTTACTGGAGTGAACTTGCGGAGTTAAAATACTCGTCTCATATCACGTTGCTGGCCCCGTATTTCTGGGCTCAGCACAGGGTAGCTGCCCGCTGCCTAGACCCTCTCCTCCTGTGTGCCCTGTTGCTCCCTAAGGCCAAGCTGGCAGTGGGGTGGAGGTCTCCAAGGCCCACAGCCAGGTCTTTGGTCAGCAAGTACCTGAGCTTTGTCATAGCTGGTCTTCAAGTGTCATCAAAACAGCTAAAAGCCAAAGCAATCCCCAGAAAAAGAGAAGAAAGACGGGTGAGATGGGCTTGATCCTGAGTTCCAGAGCTGGACGGTGACTCCAGGGCATGCTGTGTGGTCCAGCTCTGAGTCCTGCTGTTCACAGATGAGAACTCGCAGCTCCAGCACCCCACGGGGAGGGCTCTCCCCTTGGGCACCTCCTGTCCCCAGCACTGCGGCCCATACACCATTGTCCAGGGGTCCTCTGGGAGCTTCCATGTCCTTTGAATACAAGAATTAGACTGACACCCCCAGGAGGCCAGGATGAATAGCAGGACAGGCTTCTCGGGTGCCCGCTGCCTCCCAGCTGTGTGGGCCCTGGCCAGGCCTCCTCTGAGCCTGTCACTTCTGAAGAAAGAAGACAGCGTTCTGTCTCTCCCCTTTGACAGTTTCTCTAAGGGTGAACTAGGCCATGGGAGGTGAAAATCCCTTGCAAACTGAAAATGTGCCATTATACTGCTGGCTATAAGATCTGGGAGCAGACTGGCTGTTGGGAGGTTCTCGGGTGTGGCTCTTGGTGTATTGAGGTCTCTGTCGTGATCAAGAAGGCTTCTTGCATCTCCCAGGAGGCAGGCTTTGGAAGCAGAGGCAGGCGTGGCCGCGTCCTCTTGCCCAGTCAATGGTGCCTTCATGTACCTCTGCCAGTCTGCACCTTCGTCCTTACGGCATCTGACCTGTGAGTACCGGCGAAGCAGTGCACGCGAGGCACCCGGGGCAGCACATCCGTGAGTCCAGTCGGCGCTAACGTGGCTTCAGTTGCTGGAGTTCTGACTCTTCCTGGTTCAGATAGGGAGCAAGATAGCAGCTAGGCCTCCTTGGCTCTGACACAGCCTGGGGAGACAGCGAGGTCATTTGTAGTGTGGAACAAAGTAATGGATCCATCTTGTACAGGAAGAAAACAAACAAACAAACAAACCCTCACCGCCACCCCACGGGCTCATTGACTGGGGCTGGGTGATTACTCTAAGCTTCCTGACCAGAGACAAGACCTACAAAACCTTCTGACTTCGTTTGAGTGAACTACCATTGTGCTAGTGTGACATTTAACATTTTTATTTTTGTTAGCACGTGGGCATAGGAACCCATGATTGCAATTCTCCTGGAGAGGAGCAGGGCAGGGTAAGGAGTGCGTGTTCACTCTTCTTAGGGCTCGGACCCTCCCTTCCTTCTGTCCCTTGATCTCCTTCCTGTTTGCATGAGATCTGAATTTTACGCACACAGGGAGGCCTGGGAGAAGAAGGGACAGCAGAGACATGCTTGGACATGTGCTGGCCTGCCACCGCCCTAAAGGGTGACCTGTGCCTCGGACATCCTTGTGCCACAGTGGCGCGTTTCGGAGTGGCAGACCTGGGGCTCTGTCAATACACAAACACCGCAGAATTTAAGATCCATGACACTCTGATGAATTCACTTTCCAGCCGCGCACGTCCGCCATGCTGCCAACAAACACTCGCTGTGCTCCTACCACGTGGTGACCCCTGTGTCTGGCAGTTGTGACAGATCAAGGAATAAAGCTGACACAGCGGCTGCCGCAGCCTTCGCAGGATCGAGCTGAGGAGATTGAGAGCCAAGCAGGTAGACGGATGAATAAAACAAGCTGACCCAGGGCTGTGCATCGCGTGAGCCGCAGCAGGGCTAAACGCAGTACTGCTGCTCTCCACTCCGCCCGCGATGCCTTCCAGAATCAAGGGAAACCTTCGCACTTCGCCCTGGTGGGCAGAAATTGCCTCCAGTCCAGATCCCGGCCCATCGCGTTGGCTTCCTGGCAGAAACCTCGCCTGGGCCATCCTAGGGATCCGCAATATCACCTTGGAGACCTTGGTACACCACGTGATGCCTGCAGCTCCCAAGGGACACTCAGAAGTGTGGGCACCAGGGGAGATGGAACAGCAGCGGAGGGTGGGCCCCAGATTCTGGGCTCCGGAACAGCTCGGGGGCTTCTGCTCTGGCCCCAGCCCCAGAGCCCAGCAGCAGCGATTTATGTAGCATATGAGATGCACCCAGTTGTGTATAGGTGATATCAAGACGTCCTCTAGGGTCTGAGGGAAGCCCCCTCCCTCCGTCAGCAGAATTAGACCCTTGTGTTCTGACCATTTCTTTCTGTCCCTGTAGTGAAAATTCTGTCCCTCACTTCTAAAAGTATGTTCTGGTGCTGATGCAGGCAGGGGTTTCCCCTGCTCTGCAGCAAGGGCTTCCCTGTAAAGAGCCCAAGGGCTGGTGGGCTTCAGCGATCTTCCAGAACCGGATATGTCCCATGTATGGCAGTGCCATGGCCTCTCCCCAGTGCTGGATGTCCCCAAGCCACTCCTCCTGAGCTGTGAGTGGAGGGCAGGACCCGGGCTCCACCTGCCCCACGTCCCCACCACATGCAGCTCAGGGGCCGACCTCTTGCTTCCCGCGCCCTATGCTTCTGCGACCTCCACCTTTTAGGCGTCCATGCCCGTGGTCCCTTTGCCAGCTGCAGCTCTCTGTGGCAGGCCTTCCTCCCTATGCCAGACGCTGCTTGGCTCTTCTGCCTCCGACGGCAGTGTTGCTAATAAACAGCCACAGCGTGGCCGTGTTTCCCAGTCCCTATCACCACAGACCGCTTTCCTGCCTGCGCGAAGTCAAAGTGCCCTTAACACATTCCTCCTCAGGGCCCCTGACAGACTCCTTCATTAGGCCTTCTCTTTAGGTGACCTTGCCCTGACAGGACGAGGAGGTGAGCAGAAAAGGGGTCGTGGGTGCACATGGTGGGCTACTGTGGGCTTGGGGTTTTAATCAGATTCTACTATTGGGAAGTTAGGGCAGGGCATGAAATTCACAGACAGCTCCCGGTCCAGGGGGCTGTGGCGTCCAGATGGGCCTCAGATCCCAGGTGTATGGGACAGAGGATGCCCCTGGTGTCTTTATGGTGGCCAGGCTGCCGCAGTGACCCTTGCCTTATGCAGCCAGTCCTGTTCCAAGCGCACATCACGTATTCTCATGACGCTGTAGAATAAAGTGGCCTTTTGCTCCCTACCTTCCCTGCTAGGAAACTTGGTACTTTAAAGATGCTGTTGCTTTGCCTCCCAGAACAAAACATGAAGCCATCAGGAGCATGTGCTTGAGTGGGACAGCTCTCAGCTTCCTTCTGAGTCCTTGAGAACCAGGACAGGCCTGGAAAGGCAGTGGTTGCCATGGTGGAAGCTGGGTGCAGGCCCCGCCCGATGCCTGGTGGCCTCTGAGAGGTGGCCAGCTTGGGAAGCCCACAGCCTCGGTAGAATACTGTTACGGTTTATGTCTAGTTGTCCCCCAAAGCCTCGTGCAATCATGGGTGGGGACTTCTAGAGTTTGAGACTTGAATGATGATCCACTGGAATTCCATGTTTTCCTACTGTTGGGAGTATGGTCTGAGTACTGCTGAGACTGTGGATGTGGCCTAAGGCGGATAGACCGAGGCAGAGAGCCTGAACATGGTATGAAAAGAGAGCAGAGAGACAGACTCGCACTGTTGCTCTCTGCTCCTCTGGTTGGTCGGTTGCCTCTCTCGAGATTGTTGCTGTTCCACCATCATGAACTGGATGCTCTCTGCCATGTTCCACTCAGCCTTGGGCCACTGAATATGGACTGAAACCAACAGTGAGCTAAATAAACCGTTTCTTCCTTCACTTTGAGTGTCGGGTATTTGTTCCAGCAATGAGTACAAAGTAACTAAGACAGATACGCGAGGGTTTAATTATCTTCTGCAGAAAAACGGGCTGCGTAGGTGGTGGAAACCCTGCCTGCAGGGAAGAAAGCAACTACCTGAGGATAGCGGAGGCTGCCGTGGGGGTGGACGCCAGCTATGGTGCCAGCAAGGCGAGGCTGGGCCTGACTTCTGCTCGGTCTCATTGACTATGCTGTTTTATTCTATTTAAGCAAACGTCCCAGAATCTACCACTTTCAAAGTGTGCCATTCCATCATCCTGTCTTCCAGAGAAAAGTGGCTTTAGGGATGCTGAGATCCAGCCCAGCAACACCTGGCGCAGAGTGTGGTCTCTCTAAGGCCTAAGTGAGAAGTTCCCAGGCTGATGAGGGATTAGGGCTCTGCACATGACAGACTCCCACTCGGAGGGGCACCTGGCCACTGGCCTTCAGCATGGACTTCCGGGACCCAGGGGATCTCGCAGCCTTTGGCTTTGGCTGCACACCAGTGGTCCACGTTGTAGTGGCCCAAACTGCGCCAGGTTTGCAGCTGTCCCTAAACACCTAAGTCCAATGATATGTGGGCCCCTGGGAAGGTGCACACTCTTGTCGCCGCGTTATTGAAGATGATGCGGTGCTGCTAGGGAAGGGAACGGAGCTAAGGATGGCAAGAACTAGCGCGCAGACTTGCACACCCGGGCTCACGGCAGCACTGCACAAACCAGCTAAAGGGCAGAAGCAGCCAGGGTCCATCGACAGGCAAATAAACCGCACATATACACCCACACAGAAAAAGTACTGAGCTTGAAAAAGGAGACCGCAACACACGCCGCAGCGCAGAGGAGCCCTGAAGCATTACGCCAAATGGAATGACAAAAACACCAGGATCATTTCATTCTGCTCAGGAAATGCTTACAGTTGTCCAGGTCACAGAAGCTGAAGGTGAGATCGCGGCTGCCAGGGGATGGGGCAGCTGGGGGTGAGTATAGAGTTTAGCTGGGGGTGATGGGAACATTCAGAGAAGGAACATTGTGATGCCTGCATGATCAGTGGACACACTTACCACCACTTGGCTGTGCACCGAAACCAGTTAGATGGGAAATTGTATGTTATGTATGTTTGACCCCATTTTTAAAATAAAGGGGACATTGATCGGTGACAGGACTGGAAGTAGGCTCTAAAGCTGCTTGATCCAGGAGTCAGCCAACGTGGAATGCAGCTGCCTGTAGGAGCGGAAGGTGCTCCGCAGGTGCCCTCAGCCCTGGCGCCCTGCTGTCCCTTTGCAATGTGACATAAGAGGGCTGAAGGGAGCTCCAGCTGTGCCAGGCTTCTGCGCTGGGAGCCTCGCTCCACCGCCACGTGCCCCTACCAGCCATTCCAGGGAGGTCCGCCTGGATCCTCTCTTTATTTTGTCCCTGACACAGGTCACTCAGGCAGTGGCTGCATACCTAGAGTGGGCTTTGTTGGAGTAGGGGGAAGAACAAGAGAGGAGGTAGAAGCCAGCGAATGAGTGCTTGCCTCCCCCAAACTTAATTTCACCACTCCCAGAGAGGGAGGGAAATGAACGTCGTTGCTGTTCAGAAATTGCCCTGTGTCCCGTTCTTTCATCCCAGCATGGGTGGTCACAGCCCCGGAAGTCCCCTACAGGTGAGGCAGGCCACACTGAAATCTATGCAGTCCAGGTTGCCAGAGAGCTGCTTCCCTGTCACAGGCAGCTGTGGCGAGTCCGTCTGCAGCTCTTCAGTGCTATAATGCGAGAGTTTTCGAAGCAGAATAAATCAGATGAGTAGCAAATACCCCCCAGACGGTGGACAGGTAGAAAAGCCAAAAGGAAATCGGAAGAAAACAAGATTGCAGTGCAGGTCTTTTAAAATATTAGGCAATGTGCTTATTGTTTTTGGCCTTGCCTTGTCATGGGATGGAGGGTTACGCTGAGTGGATGTCCTTTGTCTCAGCCCTGCAGGGAGTTCATTAGCAGTGTTTACATGGACTTGGCCCTCCCGGAGTCAGGGCATCTTGGAAAAATGTGTCTTTGTTTTAAAAACAACACCGTGATGCGTTGGAACGGAATGTAGAGAGCGCTGCTAATTTCCAGTCCTGTTGTGGGCTCCTGTCTTCCAGAAATCAGGTGGGTTGACATGTCTGGGACATGCCGTGAGACTGGCAGAACAATCTGGTGATTTCAAGTGACAGCGCAGCCTCTGCATGTGGCTTTGTGTTCAGTGCCTTGTGATTGGGCGGAATGCCGAGAAGGCCAGGCCAGCTCTGCCTGGCCCCTCAGCTTCCGCTCTCTTCTGCGCATTAAGGGCAGACTGTTCGCTTACCATGAAATCCTGTCCTGTCCGGCTGCCGTTTGACTTTTCTAGTGAGCAGCTGTGTGTTTATTCGTTTGTGTTTGAACTCATGGCTGTGAGCTTGTGTCAAGTTTCTTCAAAAGAATACGCAGGGCTGCATTCCTCTTTGATACTGGTGCTTTTTTCTAAAGATCTCAGGTCTCTGGGCAATTTGCATCATTCGCCCACTATAGTCACAGCGCGACACTGCTCAGGATGAGTTTGCTGCTCTGTTGTGCAGTCATCCTTTCGTTGACAAATATCAGAGATGCCTACTGGCCTTCAGTAGACAGGAAATCCATCAAACTAGCTCCAGGTCATTCTCTTGAGCCCGGAGGTGACGGAGGGGAGGACTACTACTCTTCACCCCACTGGTGCAAGCGTCAGGCAGGGGATGAGCTTGGCTCCCACCTATGCTAGTGGCCTTGGGCAAGTCACCTAATGTCCTCCAGGTGTAGATGCTTTTGCTGACAAAGAGAAGGGGCTGACAGCTCAGCAGTAATAGTGGCCCAGCCTGTTGCCCGGGGCTTGGCTGCAGCAGCTGGAATCCCCACTTGACATGAGCCGCCATGCTCGCTGTCCGCTCCTCATGAACGCACTGTTCCTGCACTGAGGTTTCTGACACACTGCTCCCAGCCAGGTCTCCGGGGAGTGGATGGGGCAGCAGGTGGGAAGGAGTGGCTCCTGGAGTCTCACGAGATTGAGCAGTGGCGCAAACATTACTGGTGTTTGCGAAGGCTCGCTCTTGGGAAGGATCCACAGCATGTCGGCATCAAAGCTGGTGGTGATAACTGTTTAAAAATGAATCCCTGAAGAAAATCTGCTGAAGCGTCACCTTGCCTGTGGTGCTTTCTGGAAGTTTCTTGGGTGCGGCTGGCTATTGTACTCACTGGGTAATAGTGTCATGCTTGTCGCCTGGCTGAACAAAGTAGGAATGGATGGCGGCAAGCCTCGTGCTGTTGTAAGACTTTCGTACCTTTTTCTCCACCTGCCCTTGGGCTCCAAGGGCTCCGGACTGGGGCCTGCCCTCTCCTGCTTGTCCACTGCGCTGGCTGCTGCTCTGGACAGTGGCAGGCTGTGTGTGCTTCTCTGGTTGACAACCCCCCAAGTTCTCCCTGATCTTTTGTCACTAATGCCCACTTCATGGATCCTAATTATTTGGACTCCATTTCTGTTCGTTGTAAAACACTCCTAATTATTTGGTGTGGAACCTCCTCTCCCCTGTTTTTCTCCTGCCAAAAAGTCTTGGGATTTCTTTCCACTGTAGTTCTTGTGTCCTCTCTGTTCACCTAAAGACTCTTTCCAGCCATTCTTCCATTTCTACCTACACCATGTGTCCTTGAAGTGCACTCAGTGCTCCTTCTTGTCGTCTCTGAGCCAGTTGCCTGGCCCCCGCCCCGTCAGCCGATGTGACTGCTTATTCCACATCTCCTGGGCGCCAGGCACTAATTACGGCTGGTCGGGTACAATGGGAAATGAGACAGGGTTCTGCTTCGTGGAGCATGCGCTGCAGCAAGGGACCAGAGTCGGACATCAGAGCGCTGCCCAGGCTCGTCCAGGGATGGAGCTCGGCTCTTGTTCTCATTGCATTTCAGGATGGACTAACATACAGGAAAAAGAAAGCAGGGCAAGAGAATAAAGCTGGGGGAGCACTGGGGGATCAAGGCTTCAGAAGTGTTTCCCACTTTTATAATTGGGATTGAATTAAAGGACACAGTGGGAGAGAAATAGGAAAATGAACCACAGATCTGATGCCAGCTCTGGATGGGGGAGGGGCGTATCTTTTGAGGCGTAGTGAAGCCACAACCAACCACACGATGTAGTCAATTGTAAGTATTTTATACATTACAGATGTTTTGGAGAGCCATCGGTTTCATGGAAGGGGTTGGTGGCAAATGTATAAAAATATGATCCCTGGCTTGTTCCATTTCTGATTTTCCACATGGAACAGATGCTCTTAATTGCCTCATGGTCAACCCAGAACTGTAAAACTCCAAGAAGATTAGAAGGAGAATAAACTGCTACTTATATCTTTTCTCAACAGCACTGGAAACCATGTGTTGCTCGTAATAACTCCTGGGAACTATTTGGTCAGTAAATGCTTTGGCTGTAATTAAAAGGGCATTTCCTTGGTTTTAATTTCTTTTAATTAATTAAAAAAATATGCCATCTGGGTACGGGTGGTATAGTCTTTTCCTAGAAATGAAAAAATACTTGTTCTGAAACTGAGCAGCAGTGTTTCCCTCCCAAGGAGGATCCTTGACCCCCAGGCCTGCTGGGCAGCTCCCACCACGTTGGCTGTGGACGTGCAGCTCGGTGTGTTTTCTCACACAGTTTCCAGGGTGCTGACCCCCAGTGGAGCGCAAAGGCACTGAGAGTTCTGACACGTGACCTCAACATCGCGCTCTAGCCCCAGAGAACACGCTTTGCAAAGCCCGGAGGTATCTAGGCTCTTGGTAGCCTCTCCCTGCTCCCATGTGGCAGCTCCATGCAGTAGGCGGGGCTGAAATAGAAGTCAGAAGAACCCCGGGCCTCTGGTTCCTGGTGGTGCTACCTCAACGCTGTTCATGGGGGTGCTGATGTGTGGGCACCCCTCAGCGAAAAAAACACACCTTGGGCTTGAAGCTGAATACTCAGGGCCACTTCTGAGCCTGGTGCAGCTGGCTTCACGGCTTTGACAAAGGCATGCACCCTTGTGAGCGTCTCTCCTCCTCGTGGGCAGTGGCTGCTGCCCAGCACCTGCCCTACTAATGAGCATTCCCTCACCATCTGGGGTGCTCAGTGAAGGGCGAGCAGGGCTTTACATAAGGGACCAGGTAGAGCAAGTCATAGAGCTTGGGGACTGCAGGTCCTGCTGCCCGTGCTCTGCTATGGCCCTAGGGAAGCAGCAGCCCAGACAACCGAGAACTGAATTGGTGTGGTTGTATCCCTATAAAGCTTTGGGTAGCCGCTGTCAACAGCACAGAACTAAACAGGGGTGACCTGTGCAAGTCAAAACTTATTTACAAAAAGAGGCAGCCAGTGGGAGCTGGTTCCCGGGCCATACGCTGCATGGTCCAGGGCATGTGCTGAGTCTTATACAGAGTGTAGTACATCTATCCTCATGGGATCAATTTAGTCTACATTTTGGTTTATACCTGAGGAAACTGAGGCACAAGATGTTCAGAAACATGTAAGGCAGCCTCGTTAACAAGCAAGCCCAGTGACGGTGCTATGACCTGCAGCGCTAAGCTCGCTCCCTTACAACATCATGAAAATCAGGATAGAAATTACAGAGCTGCACACGCGTGGATGCAGAGCCCTCTTTGCATGGGCTGCAGGAGGTGGTTTGTGGGACAGCTACGCCTTATCTAAGCCACCAGCCCCGTGGACCTGTTCTGCTTCTACCGCACTCCACCTCTGTGTTCAGCAGTGCTCTGAGTTTCTGATCCAAAGAAATGACCTGTTTTTTCTGGAAATGACCGAAGTCTACCTGTAGTCCATGGTGCGCCATAGTGGCACTGTGCATGTGCCCGAAGCTTCTGCACTGGAGTCCGGGGACGCTGTAGACTGCAGGTGAGCAGGAAGCCTCGAGGCTGTGCTCCCGCCAACATAAATGACTTTTTAATAAAAAATAACCCTGTGCTCATTGACTTCTGTTTTTCTTCCTAAGTGGAGTAAAATTAGCCCTAGAGTCAAGTTTGAAATTATTTTCATAATTTTGGGTAATTAAGACACTTCCCAGATCTCATTAGCAGAAGCCCAAAATAGAATGATTGGCATGTAATTAGTGATGGCCAGGGCCTCAGGGCTTAGGGCGCTTGTGATTTTCTGGACCTGGAAGCAGGAGGGTCTGACCCCAGGGGGTAGGGTTCCGGACACTTCAGGTCGGTGCAGCGCTCCTGTCCTAAGGCGTTGGCTTCTGTCCCTCCGTCTTGTCCACCAGGCCATGTCACCTCCTGGGAGCTCCTTACATGTAGTGTCTTTTTTGACTTGGATGTGATGGCTCGCAGGCTGGAGTCTTTTTTTAAATGAGAATAATAATAATAATAATAATAATAATAATAATAATAACCCTACAGAATTTCAAAACAAGAGGCTAGGAAATTATTACCAATGGTTGTTGTATTTCATATTCAAGGTAGCTCAGATTATCATATATAGGTATGTAAAAGTGATCAAACAAGCATTAGCTGTTTCTTTCAATAAACCATAGAAATTAGTGTACAATTATCCTATCATCTATCATCTATGTATCTACCTATCATCTATCAGTCATCTATCTACTATCAATCATATACCTATCATCTATCAACCATCTGTCTACTGTCTATCTGTCTTTCTATCTATTATCTATCTATCTATCTATCTATCATCTATCTATCTATCTATCTATCTATCTATCTCTCACCTATCTTCCTTCTTTTCTCTTAGAGTTTCTGAGGCTGTTGCTCTCTTAGTCTCTAACCACTCTCTCATGTCCTTCTTTTGTGGAACCCCAGGCCAAATCAGGAGGGCAGGAGGAGGAGTCCCCTGCCTCGGCATTGAGGAAACAGCATCAGCAGTGGGCACGGCACAGGGTCAGCAGGGTGGCCATCATTTACAGCTGCGGCACCCTGAGGTTTCCAGTTGGACGTCCTGCTTTTCTTCCACACTTGATGTGACTTTCAGGGCTCCCCTGGCTATCTTTGTTGATCTCAAAATAACTCTGGGAGGCAGTGCTTGCTGCACAGCAGGTAGCACTGTTTTTCGCCTATAGGAGCTGAGGGTAGAGGAGTTGGTAATTATTGTAAGGCCATGTAATTATCTGTGAGTTTCAAAACAACAAAACAGATCTCCTGCCCTCTGGCCCTGACTCTTTACTGCAACATACTTGAGTGCCCCGGGCTTTAAGTCAGGCACTTATATCACCAGACCTCAGCTCAGCACTGGCCGGGACTCGTCAAAGGTCTGTGGCAGTGAGGGCGGGCCTTTAGAGCTTTCAGTGATAACACACCCGCTGCTGCAGCACGGTGCCTTAGGCTCCCTACCACCGGTCCATGGTACCACCTTGCGGCCCTCTTAATGGGGATTCGAGAACAAGGCACGTCCGCCTGCCAAACTGTCTAGCTGGCAGCACAGAGTCAGGGAAATGTGAGGGAAGACTCTTGTTTGTGTGCCAGTGCTGGGCTGCACTCAGGGCCTTCACACTGAGCTACATTTTTTAATTTGAGATAGGGTCTTGAGAAAGTTGCCCAGGCTGGGTATGAACCTGAGATCCTCCTGCCTCAGCCCCTCAAGGTGCTGGGACGACAGGCATGCACCAGCCAGAGAAGTGCTCTTCGTATCAGTGCTTCTGGAATTCTGGTCCTGGTTGGTGTTGCCCTGGGCTGGGTAAGAAATGGGTGTTCTCAGCCCCAGCCTGGCCTTGGGAGTCTCGCGGTGTGCATGTTGGGTGATTCCACTCACCCTGAAGGCTGACTGCCCCTGTGCGTGCCATGCTGTGGCTCCAGAGCCCGTCCTTGGGTTACAGCCTGATTTTCTGCTCTCCTCTGCCTGTTGCTGTCCTGGGAAGAGGAACGGCTTGTGGACAGGCCGTCCTGACACTGAACCCCTGCCCATCGGCACTTCTGCTTCCATCTGCTGATGGGAAGGCAGTGCAGGGCCAGTTTTCAGTGACACAGCTGAAAACCCAGGGCCCCGTGCTGCCACTTGCAGATCGGGGAGGTCTCCAGGTTGGAGTGGAGCTATGAGGGCAGGGGGCTCAGCTTCCGGTGGCCGGGGGCTGTCCTGCTCCTGCACCCAGGAAGCTTCCTCCTCGTTTCTCCTCCTTCATCTTTTTGGGGTTCCAGAGACTCTCTCTCTCTCTCTCTCTCTCTCTTACCATGATGTGCTCAGCAGCAACCTCAGAAGCAGCCTGGATTGGGGCCGCTGTGACGATCGGATGACCCTGCCACTGCTACAGAGTTTTCCTTTAGAGAGAGAAAAATGTTGACACCTAGAAGTCACCCCTTCCGGGGAAGTCAGGCAGCGCCGGGGTTGTGCCGTTTGTTCAAAGGCAGCGAGGTGTTGGATCAAGCAGACGCTATGTGCGGCCACTCCACAGACGCAAGGACAGGCCACCAGGTGGAGCAGGGCACAGGAGACAGCAGGGCTACGGGGCAGTGACGACCCATTTTCCAGAGAGCAGAATTGTGGACCCTTCACATCAGCGGTGAGGCGAGCGGAGTCAGCAGAACCGAGGAACCAAGAAGTCCTCACCCAAGAAACCCCTGGAAGCCGGCCCTGCGACTACGATGATGTCAGCCCCGCAGGCCCTCAATGTATGCACGCACGGGGCTGCATGACAGCGACCACAGGGGGCGCTGTCCTTGTCCACGCCCTGCCAGAAAGCCTTAAAAGACAACATCTTCAGGTGGAACCAGAAATCAGCCAGCATCTATCATTATGAAAATCATGACTTAAAATTCTCACTAACCTTGTTTTGCATTTTTTAAACATTTCATAACTTTTTAATTTTAATTTTTATTATTTGATACTTGCAGCACCTGATGCATATGTCACCCATGGAAGCTGACACATGTGCATATGGCGTCTTAAATCCTTTCCTGACCCCTCCCCTGTAGCCTCGTCCATTCTCTCAGGTGTCGCTCCCTTCCCTCCGGCTATAGCCCTGGGCTCCATCTAGACCCAGCGTCTTAGCTACTTTTCTCTCATTGCTGAGACGAAAATATCTGAGCTCAGTTTGTGCGGGTTTCAGGCCAGAATCCACTCGCTCCACGGCAGGCTGGCACGTGGCAAGGGGAGGCCACTCAAGAGGGAGGCAGAAGGCAGCAAAGACAACAGGAACAAAAAGGGGTGACTGACACTCAGGGCACGAGCCAGACCTCTCTTCCCCACTTCCATTGTAGGCAGGCTCCCCCTCCTGGGGTCAGTCCAGCACTCACACCGTCTCCTGCCCTCCTCTTGCACAGGCTCGGGATGTTTACCAAGTAAGGACCCTGGGCCCCTGACAAGTCACCTAGTTAAACCTCTAAACATTTGAAGTTGACACAGTGACCCACATCCTGGAGGCAGGGCACGTTCTCTGCACCCCAGGCTGTAGAGCTGCCGAGTTACTTAGCTAACCCTAACCCAACCCAGACATGGGCATGTGAGATGAACACACACTTCTCAGATGAAGAAACACAAAACATGAGTATATGAAAAAAGGTTGCCCATCACTGGTCTTTGGGAAATGCAAATTAAAGCAACACTGAAAGAGCTCATCTCGCTCCAGAAAGAACGACTGTCACCAAGAAGTCGATCAAGCAAGCACAGATGCTGGAGTGGCTGAGGGGAAAGAGGAACCCTTCTCCGCTGTTACTGAGGGCTGAGGGTGGTATAACCACCATGGAGGTCAGCGTGGGGATTCCTCGGAAAATCAGGATTCGTGGTCCTACTCAATCTTGCTATTTCTTGTCTGAGTACTGTCCAAGAAGACCTGAAAACACCATAGCACAGCGACATATGTGCACCCATATTTATAGCAGTGCAATTTGTCACAGCTAAACCCTGCAATTGACCTACGTGTCCATCAGCAGAGGGATAGATAAAAAAGATATGGTACTTTCACACAATGGAGTGCTATTCTCCAATCAAAAAATTTAAACTTGAGGCCTTTGTAGGCAAATGGCTGCAACTTGAGACCACGCTGACAAGTGAAATAAACCAGACTTGCATGTGCAAACACAACTCCACCTCCCTCGTGTAAGAAACTGAAAAAGCAAGATCCAGAAGGTGCAGTAGATACTGTGAAAGAGAAATAAACTGCTTCAGAGGAAAGAACGAGTGGGACGAGGGAAAGGAGAAAAAGGAAGGGAAAAAATTACACCCCAGATAATCATACTATTAATTTCTACGGGTTCATTGAAAGAAACAGTCCATGCTGGCATGATTTGGTCAGTTTCGCCTGCCTGTACTGGTAACTGGAGCAGGTACTTTGAGGCTAATGGTTTGCAGTATAATAACCATTGTTAATTTCCTATCTTTTTTTTTTTTTTTAAAAAGAAAAGAAAGAAACACCATAGCTTTTATGCTTTTTCCTCTTTAAAAATTTTTTTAAAAAATTAACCCTGAGAAAAGGTCCCGATTCAGTCTTCCAGGCTTGGGACACCAGGGGAAGGAAGTCCCAGAGGACAGCCTTCTGTCAACGTGATCTGTTACCAATAGGCGCGGTTCTGAAGCATGGCTGGGACTGTGGCAGTCTCGTACCTCTGGAACACACTCAGTGGAGCCCACGTCAGCAGGTTCTGCTCTCCGTGGCTCCCAGAGGCTTCTGGGTCTGTGGTTGCCAGGCATCTCCCTGCTGGGTGACTAGGAGAGCACCCCTCCAGCTTGCTTAACCACGGAACCCTTTGACCCAGGGCACCCTCAGGAGGTCACATCTGGTGGACAGAGTGTGGGAAACAGTGCCTGGAAAATTATACCCGGAAACCTTGGCACACCCCTCCCTGGCCATCCCCCTGGTGCAGCCCCAAGAGCCACCACAGACCTGGAGACAGGGATGCTGGGTGCCCCTAGGGCAAAGAGATGTGTCTCCCGGTGCACAGAGCTGAGGCCCGGAGGTCTTGGCCCATTCCTGCGGCTCTAACACCATCCATGTACACACTAGTTCTAGTACAGAGTGGCTTCTGGGAACTGGAAGGGTGACCTGGTGTCGTTTCCACGCAGTGATACTGAAGTCCCAACCGGCAGTCCAGACAGAATGCAGTGCCCAATTCATAGTTCGGAGGCCAACGCCTTCATTTCCAAGTGATTGCTGTTCTTTTATGTGTAAGTAGCCAAGAACATCTGCATCCTAAGGGTGATTGTACTCTTTGGAGTAAGCAATTTTTGAAAAGGAATTGTGCATTTTACAGAGTGAAAGGACAGCATCACTGAGTTATATTCATTTTGGGGCATTAAAAGAAAATACCTCGATGGTGTCATTCCCTTCCCTTGGCAAGCCGTGGGTAAACAGAGGAAATCTCATTTCTGGGGCATTTCATTTCCAACGAGCAGCCCTGGCTCGCAGAAGCACGCCTGCCTTTCAGAACTGAAATGCAACACAGGCAGTTAAGCGCAGGCACCGGGGCTTTGTTTTGCTTTATTTTGAAGGCAACAAAGCAGGGCTGTAAACTGTAGCCCTCCTTATTTTTAGCGGACACCTTGAGAAAACCTTGAACAATGTTCTATTTATAAAACAAAGAGTGTTTTCACTCAGTCTTGCTTGGTAATAAGAGAAGAGTAGGGCTGGGTATAAGAAAAATGAAATGTTTCTGTTTTCAGTGTCCCTGAAATTCATCAGGAGCTCTTTAAGGAACAAGGAAGCCATGAGGCTGGTTTTATTTGGGGAGAAGGAGAGGTCACCAGGGGTGGATCGATTGTGGTTGCTGTCGTGCCTAAGCGTGGGGAACTGAGTGTCACGCCTTAGCATCAAAAGCAAAAAAGCGAAAAGCAAAAGGAGAAGGAAAAGCTGGCCCGGGCTTGGTGCTGCGTCCCAGCACTCGGGAGCCTGAGGCAGGAGGGCGGGTGTGAGCTCGAGGCCAGCCTGGGCTACAGAGTGAGCTCAGGGCAGCCTGAACTGCATAGCGAGACCCAGACTCAAACAGACAGCAACAGCAACAACAACAACATCAGGGCCACTGCCTGTGAGCCTGGTTCTTGTGGGTTGTGCTGCTGAGTGAGAGAGCGAGCTCGGAAAGTCGCGCAGGACATTTATAACCTCAGCGTCCTGCCAGGCACCCCTGAGGAAATTCAGGGGCTGCAGGGCTGCAGAAGCTCCAAGTCCACTGCCCAGGGGCACTAGGTGGTTGCCTTGGAGGCCGGCTGCTTCCGCCGCCCCGTTAGCGTGCTGGCCAGTCACAGGTCGCACTGTTGCACCAGTCAGCGCCAGAGTGCGTTTGGTCCTGAGGAGCGGCAAGCTCTCTAGGACAGCTTGCTGCACGCTCGCGACCCCCCTTTCTTCCCTGTACCCAGGGAATAGAAACTGTAACCTCAGAAGTGATGACCTCTCCCTGTCCTGCCTCCAGCCCCAGAGGGGACCCACAGGCGACCACCCGCTCCATCCCAGATTCTGGGGAAGGCAGATGCCCTTGTGCATCTGCTCGGTTCTTTTCATCGGTCCTTGCTTGCGGTCCTGGGTGATGACATCTCGCCAGGAGACAGTTGAGGCCAGGACAGGAGGACAGACCGTCAGGGCCAGGACGCATCTGAGTGCTTTCCACACTGCTCCTCTCTGCCCTCCCCTCCTCAGCTCTTGGTCCTCTTCCCTGTTACAGAAAATCTACTCCCTGTTCCCGTTGTCTGCTCTCTATTGTGTTCTTTAGTTTATTTGTGTTCTGGGTTTCTCATGGACAAGAAGCCATGCAGTGTGGAAGTGTGTGTGTCTGTTTTATTTCACTTAGGATTGTGATTCAAGGCGCATTTATTTCCCTGCAAAGGTGGCACATTTCTTCTCCTTTCTGGCAGAGTAGGGCCCCGTTGTGTGTGAGCACCACGTTGTGTTTCTCCACGCATCGCTACTGGACACAGGGGCCGCTTCCCTGGTGCAGCTGTTGGGAGTTGTGCTGCAGGCACCTGGGTCTGCATGGGCGACCGTGACCTGAGGCCCCTCACTCCCTCAGGAAAATGCCCAAGTGGATTAGCTGGGCCAGACGGAACGCCACTCACCTGTGCATGGTTAAAGTCCAAGGACTAGGACGCCCTTCCAAAGAACGGCTTTCTTCCTTCCCTTCGCCTGTCCCCAGCCTTGGCTTAGCCCAGGAGAGCCTAGTGATGACCGGTCCCCGTGGCTACCTTGCTTTCTCCAGATTTATGGTGTGGCAAGTAGTCCTGTTCCCTGGATGTTCTGCACCGCAGTGCTGATTGTCCCCTAGCGCAGAGCCTGGTGTGAGGTCATAGCGTGAGGTACATGTGTGCTGTGTATACGGAAGCGAAGGCGCATGCGTGCCTGCACTGCCTTGTGTATAGGCATAGACCCTAGGCGCGGTTGTGCGTGGGCTGGTGGACCCTAGGTGCGGGCATGTGGGCTGGTAGACCCTAGGCGCGGGCATGTGGGCTGGTAGACCCTAGGCGCGGTTGTGCGTGGGCTGGTAGACCCTAGGCGCGGGCGTGTGGGCTGGTGGACCCTAGGCGCGGGCGTGTGGGCTGGTAGACCCTAGGCGTGGGCGTGTGGGCTGGTAGACCCTAGGCGGGGGTGCACGTGGGCTGGTAGACCTAGGCGGGGGTGCACGTGGGCTGGTAGACCCTAGGCGCGGGCGTGTGGGCTGGTAGACCCTAGTGCAGAGTGTAGGATGTGATAGGCTCCAGTGTTGTGTTCTTAGAAGTGCTCCTTCTGGTGAATAACATTGTTTGCACCATTCTCTCTGCTTCTAGATCATTCCATTTTACATGCTTTTTACATGGGACTCACTCAACTAGAACATAAGCATCTGTATGGGCAGCACCGCCTGCCCAACAGAAAAATAACATGAATCATATGTGTGACTTTAAAAAATTGTGTCCATTTTAAAAAGCAAAAGAGGACCAGCCAGATAGCTTAGTGGATTAAAGCACCTACTTAGGCAGACTCAGGGGCTGGGGATTTGATCCCCAGCCTGGGGTGCAACACCCACCCCTGGGGTGCCCTGAGATGGCCACTGAGGCTGAGCGTGGTGGTGTGCACCTGTAATTAGCACTTAGGGATCTAAAAAAACGGGCAGGATCACTACAAGTCTGACCTGTGTAGTGAGACCCTGTTGACCCTGCACTAAATATATACAAAAAGTAAAAGAGCAAAATTCATTTTAATAATATACTTGATCAACTAAGTCATCATTGGAACATGGATCTAATATAAATACCACAGTATTTTTATGTTCCTTCTTTGTACAGAGTATCACAAATGGAGTGTGTCTTTCACACTATGATTTGTCTCGGTGCAGACCAGCCAGGTGATTAGTGGCTGTCACGCTGGGCAGCACTGGCCTGGGGGATGCATTTTTTTTCCAGTACTCATAAATGGCCTTTGCTTGCTTAAAAGCTCACCCTTACCCCCCCCCCACTCCACCCACCTCTCCAGGCACGTGTGTCACTGCAGCGCTCCGGCACGCTCGCTGCGAACTCTCCCGCAGTTTTCATTCTCAGGGATGTGTTGTCATGCCCATGTGGAGTCACGCATTGCTCTGGATCTTGCAGGGCTCTGGGATGAGCTGGTCTGGGTCACAGCACCATTGGGGCAGGGAAGCACCTGTGTTCCTCACAGAGCCTACGTGCAAACGGTTGTGAGAACACAGTGGAAACTCGCACACAGCACGCACACATGCACGTCTTCCAGGAGTAGCGCAGAGTATGATAAACTGCACAGATGAAGGTCAAACAAAAGGCTGGGGGTTGGGGAGATATAGTTATGGGCTCAGCCTTGAGGGTACAGCGAACCTTTGATGGGCAGAGCCGGGGAGAGCTTCTGCCTGTGACGGTCTTGTTATCCCCACAGACAGCAGTGGGGAGGCGCACAGCACCTGGCGTCTCAAATTTAGGTCTCCCCCGTCACTACGCTGCAGCCTTGAAGTAGAAGGTGCCGCCCGCGATGTTTGCTGAGCCCTACTCACGATCCACAGCTGGCTGGCACCAGTGGAGAGGCGCCGCGTGGGTCCCTGGGCTGTACTCTGAAGAAGAGCGGGGTGCTCACTGCTTCCCGACGCTGCCCTCTGCCCGGGCAGTGCTGTCCTGCTGTCCTAAAGCGGTATGAGACCCCGCCTAAGGAGCCCGAATGCTGGGTGAGCGGGGCCCCGTGCTTCGACTTGCTTGTCACTGATACCTGTTCCTCTGAGCCTCTACCAGGGCTGTCAGGCCTCGGGACAGGCAGGGACCACGAATCGGAGGCACCCCGGAGAGTCTGCAGGGTTGTAGAGGAACCCGCATCCCCCAGCGCGCTGGTCTCTGTCTTCCACTGTCTCCCTGAGCTGTCCCCTGGGTCCATCACTCCATCTGTCGCCGTGATGGAGTCAGTGACGCTTCCTAAGTGTAGAAAATGGCGAGGAGGTAAACTTCCTGGTGATGAGTAGGAGCCGAGCCAGAGAGCAGAGCGAAGGCACCCGCTGTACTCACCTATTTACGATGATGTTAGCGTTTATCGTGATGAGAAGGGCTAGCACCTAGCTCTTAATCCAGGGCCGGCTCCACTAGGCATCATCGCACTCAATCTGCGCACAAAGCCAGGCCAGCGGTGTCACGGTCTCCACTTTCCAGATGTCAGCACTGAGCCGGGTGGATGATCTGCCCAAGGTCGTGTGCCAAGCGAGGGGAGAGCAGGACAGATTTGAACCCAGACCTGTAAAGCTCCGCTTTGCATTCATAGTTTTGTTCACGCTGCCTCTGCGTGGATGGTCCGAAGCAAGTTCCTAAAATCTCCATTCCGTTCACTGCTGTCTCTAATACCGCGATCTTGCTCACCGCGTGGGGTTACATCAAACAAAGAGGAGAAGGAGCAGTAGCGAGGAAAGCAAAGCGATACTTGGATGTAGACAGTGCGGCCTGCACCAGTGCTGGGGTCCCCGCGGGAGGGGGAACAGCCGGGGCCCCGAGTGGGAGCTCGGCACGCGGCTAGTTCGCATTCACTCAATGAATAAGTGAGTGTGCTGCCTGAAAGGCCTTCCTAGGCCCACGGATGAACACGAGGGGGCAGACAGGAGCAAGACAGGCTCCGTGGAGGCCTCCTGAGCAAAACCCCCCAAGTCTAGAGATTCTTTCGAGTCCCTAGAGGAAACACCCCGTCAGGGAGGAGAGTCCCAGTGGCTTGCTCTCTCAGTCTTCCATCACCTCCACTTGCATTTAAGCATACTAAGATTTTTTTATGCTGCAGGATGCTTTCTCTTCACATGACGTATAGCTGCTATTTTACAACTGATAAGTAGCAGAAGGAAGGAGGAGAGCTCGTGCACAGCCTCCTTCCCCAGGCAGCCAGTCGGCCTGCCGTCCCACTGGCTTTCTCCTGAGCATTGTTTGCATACTTGCACGTGCGCCGATTTGAGAGCTAGCGCTTTGGACTTCCAGTCCATTGACAAAGGTGCGCCCCCTCAGGAAGATGCAAACACTTCCCAGCTCTCATCTGACACTGAATTGAGCTGGCAAATGCTTGAAGGCCTATTCTGGGCCAGAGGCAGGGACACAGCAGTTCACCGGGCTAGCTGCAACGCTGCCCGCTCTCTTAGTTACTTTTTACTCATTGCTGGGACAAATACCCGGCACCCCAAATGAAGGAAGGAAAGGTTTATTTAGCTCACAGTTATGGGAGGTTTCAGTCCACATTCAGCTGGCTCCAAGGCTAAGGGGCACATGGTAGAGAGCGGCAGTTCATGGCGGTAGAACAGCAACGATCACGACAGAGGCAACGTCTCCCTTTATATTACATTCAGGCTCTCTGCCTCAACCTATCCCCAGAAGTACTCAGACCATAAGCCCATAGCATTAAAATACATAATCCCAGTAACTCATAAGTCAAGTCGCGATCTGTAGAAGCCGCTGCCCATGACTGCATGAGGCTTTGGGGGGACCACTAGACATGAACCATAACACCCGCTTATGGTGAGCGGCCACGCAGGACTTCATTGTCCAGTTATTATTTATCCTCTGCGGGCCTAAGACTTTAGATAGCAGCCTTTTCAGGAGAGCAGCGAAGCCTCCTGGCTCTGTTCCCTTGGTGCCTCAGAATACTAAATAATTTGCAAGAGAAACCATCATTTGCTGCAGGAATGCATGGCACCCACAAAGACACACCTTAAACTGAGCCAACCATGAGGAGACTTGTTCTCTTGGGGACAGAGATCTCACCGGTCCTCACCATGTACACGAGTCTCACTATGTAGCTCAGGCTGGCCTTGAGCTCACTTTGTTGCCCAGGCTGGTCTCGAACTCACACCGATCCTCCTGCCTCAGCCTCCCGAGTGCTGGCATTACAGGCGTGTGCCACCACGGTTCTTGAGTGCTCCCTGTGTGGCGAGGCCAAGTCCTGCTCACCCTGAACCCGCCCACTCTCCATCTTCTCCTACTTTGGGGAAATCTGAGTCAGGAGCACAGCCTCTGCCTACACAGGTTCTGGAAGGCGTGGGGGCTCTGTGCCCAGCTCCTGAGTCCTGGGCAGGCTCCAGCTCACCCTGCGCCACTGGTCCTGCTGCCCTCAGCCAGGGTGCCATGGTGCTCTGCGTTTGGTGGTCTTGGTTTTAGCGCTGCTCCTTACGGGGGCTGCGTAGGAGGAAAGAGGAGAGACCGAGGTGCGCAGGCTACCTACCAGAGCTGGGACTGTGAGCGGCGAGCACAGAGCTCCCATGGAGGATGAGAAATTCACCTGAGAGACAGAGAATGTCACAGTCTCACAGCACTGCACACAATGAATTATGCACTTCAGATGGCTACAGTGGTAAACTATGCACTGTGTGTATTTTCCATGATAAAACAATCCACACCTCCTCCCCAAAAGAATGCTGCTTTCCTTCACTTTTGTCCACCTCCTCAGCCTCTGTTTTTTCCTCAGACCCAGGCACGGGGTGCTTTGCTGTCCTGGTTGGAAGGCTCTTCTGTGCCAGGGGCTGGGCACCAAGTGGGTCCCCTGTAGGGTCGGGGGCAGCAGGGCTCAGGGCCTTCTTGTCAGGGCCCCTGGTCTGAGCAGGGTTGCCCTTGTCCTGAGGGTCCCCACATGGAAGCACCAGAGCCACTGGCCGGCCCCCTACCAGGCCATCCTGAGTGATAGAGGGGCTGCTCCTGGATGTCACAGGCAGGGAGTGGACACTAGAGCTTCTCTCCCCGCTGTGCAGCTGCTTACAGGATTGAGGGCCAGTGCGCGGGGGAGGGCCGGGCTGACTCTGCAGCCTGTGCTGTAGGAACTTGGAGCACACCGTGTTGAGGCCAAGCCACAGTGGCTTTTGTTTCTGAAATACGGAGCCCCCATCTCCCCTCTCCAGTGAAGGAAACTGGGTGGCAGGCTCGGGGTTGCTGTGCGTGTGAAGACTGCGGCTTGTGGCCGGTGAAGCTGCAGGGAGCAATGCAGGCAGGAGGCTTCCCCCTCCCGTCCGCAGCATGCAGGGGACAGCAGTATCCCAGCCGCCCTCTATCAGAACAGTGTCTCGCTCACACAGCAAAGCGCCATGGGTGGGCAGGCATGGCTGCGGGGAGCTGGTGTAGAGGGGCCGTGTCCCCCCTGAAGCTGCGTGAGTGGAAGTGTCTAGTGTCTCCTGGCGAGTATCCCCTTCGTCTCCTGGAGATATGGAACACGGCTTTGTGTGTCTGCGATGCATGGGACGTGAAGTTGTCCGCGGGCTCACAAGGCGTGGGGTCGGCCTTTCATCTGGACCCTGCTGTGGGGTGGCTCCAGGGTTGCTGCTGTTTCGGAGGACGGTGGAGCTGTGCAGTCAGAGAACGCCGAGCTGTCAAGCGAGCAGGACGTCAGGCATTAGCAGCACAGCCTTGTGGCCTGCGACAGGCGGTGTGGAAGGCGCGAGCTCTTAGCTAGCAGTGGCTAGACCAGCTTCCCCAGCCTGGGTGATTCGCAGCGCAGGCCAGGCGTGGCCGCATCACCGGGCTTGAAAGAAGCTGTGATTGTGAGACCCACCGTGCAGAGAAGAAGGCGTTTGAGACAAGCACTGCCCGGCCTCTGGGTGTCACTGTGTGCCGGTGCTGGCCAGCGAGGTGGACGGCATCCGTGAGTAGCTGGTCAGTCTTGCCAGAGAACCTCGCCTGGCATGCATCTTCCAAGAACCCCGACTCTAAACAGCTCGAGCTGCAGATGCACTGCCTGTGCAGTCCGGCCCTGACCCTTCTTGTCATCTTCCCCAAGGAGTCAGACATTCTGTCCCGGCGGTCCACACACACACTCACACACTCACACACTCACACACACACACACACACATTAGCTCACAGCTCACAGCTCACAGCCGTGGAATCCAGGGTGCAGCCAAGGTGCCCATCAGCAGACCGATGAAGACGGTGCGGCGGCTTTGGCACCCTGGGGAGCTCGTGGTGCCGCAGCCAGGTGAGCCGCAGGGTGTGCAGGAAGTGGGTGCACCTGAGACGCAGCATTTACAGAATGAATCCGACACGCGGCCTCTCTTACACGAGAAACTCAAAGTACAAATAAATCCAAGAGGAAATACAAGGGAGAGTAGGAAACAGGGAGATAGATTTTCTGGAGATGGGGCAGGGACCGACAGGTGGAGGGAAAGGAAGGCGACGTGCAAAGAACCAGCTGTGCAGAGGAGGGTGATCCTGATGGACTGAACTGTGGGTGAAGAAAAATGAAGGTGTAAACGTACATCTGCCCGCCTCGAAAGGCACCAGAGCATCAGCCTGCCTTCCGGTTCTGCCCTGCACCTTCGCCTTCTCAGGCAGACCAGGCAGCTTTCTGCACACCTGCTGCTGCTTCCGGAAGCCTGCAGGCGAAGGGCCTTTGAGGCGCGTCTGCCTCCATCTTGCTAGCACCAGGAGCCCCCGCCACGCCGGGTCCCCTGAAGAGTTCCAAAGTCTGCAGCAGCGGTCTAGAATGGGAAACGCCCTCAGGGGAAGATGCCAGACAGAAGACAGCGGGGAAAGCTCTGCGTGCGGACATGCCTGTGGACACATGTGCACTCCACGTCAGGCATGTTGCTGGCATGCGCATCAGAGACTGCATGGGCGCTCCCTGCCAGGTGTTTTCTAGACAGTGTCCTCCTGCATGCACCATGTACACCAACTTCCCATGTGCAAATCCTACAGGATTTTTTCAGCCTGTCAGCCCAGTTTGCACTGGGTGAACAGCCGCCCACTTGCCTGTGCTGCCAGGGCTGATGTCCTGATGGTGCCTGCTGGACCTCACACAAGAGACGCGCAGGACCTTTGCAGGGGTTCCTCCCAGAAAGCCTGCCCTGCACTGGCATTGTGCGGAAGAACTTCTGACTGTTTGAAGCCTACACCCTGCCCAGCCCCAGTGTAAGAGCAGGAGCCCAGAATCTCCAGAGCAAGGGCACTCACTAGTGCCTGGGAAGCGGCCCCAGATCCGCCCAGTGCAAGCTGGGGTGCATGTGGAGCTGCCTCCCTCTAGTCCTCCGCCCTACCCTCTCCCTCCAGCTTTGCTAACCCTCCCCTGGGAGGGGGTGGGGCTCTGCTCTCAGGGGCCAGGCCCATGAGGGCTTTGTGCTCTGAGTTCTTACCAGTTGGTTCCCATGTGGTGTGCGTTAGTCACAGCTGATTACGAAGGCTTTGGCCTGGGCCCTGGCCATTGTCCCCTGTGCCCCGCCCCCGCCCCTGCCCCTGCCCACTGCACCCTGTTGCTGCAGAGCAAACCCACTGTGGGGCCCTTGCAGTTGGCTCAGCACACACTGAGCTCATTTTCCAGGAGCCCCTGCGGAACTCCAGGCTGAGGTGTGTTCCTCATGGCTGTTGGCATGCTCCAGCCCTGCCCCAAGCAGCCTAAAGCACAGAAGGAGAAGCCGGGACTTTCAGCCCCTGAAAAGATCAAGCTTGGCTGCCGGGCTGAGCTCGGTGAGAAAGGAACAGACACTGCGGGGGTCAGCAGCTCAGGCCCCCTTCCGGCTCACCAGAGCCCCCTGCCCCTTATACTTCCCCTGCTGGCCTTCTGCCAGGGTAGCTACACCCCCAGCAGCCCTGAGATCCTGAGGACACCTACTCGAGCATGGCTCAGGGGAGGAAGTTGCTGGGGCATCTGAGGCCGAAAGAGGCCCTTGGGTTGAGGCCACGGTGAGAATTAACCATTGAATCTTGTCTCCTTAACAACAGAGTGTGGGCTAATTCTGAGCTGCGCATTTGGGCTGCTCCTTCTTGGTTGGCTGCTGTCTTGTGGAAAACCCTCACCAGGAGGATGCAGAGAGACAGAGAGTCCACAGGATGCTACACTTGACGAGGGGCCTCTCAGGTGTACAGTCCTGTGTCACCAGCTGGGCCGTGCCCTCCTCAGCCAAGACATGGGGCTGCGCTGGGCTGCCCTGCTGCAGCCTTCCATGGCTTTTGTGAGCATCTTGCAATGCAAGGAAGTGGACTTAGAGCTGGGTTTAGATCATGACCCCTTGCTGGTCCCAGAAGTAGGAATGGGTCTGCATGCATCACGGATTGCAGGTTTTTAGTTAAATACCGAGCGCCCGCCGGCCAGGATTGCCGTGTAGACTTGAGTTCAGTCATCTGGGTGAAAGCTCTACGGAAAGCGTGCAGGGCCCCACCAAGGAGCGTCCCCCTTCCTGTAGTTCACCTATGCCCGGCCCCAAGAACGGTATGTCTGAGCCGGAATAAAGCTCATAAAAGACATTTTACAACTTCGTCCTTAGCTGGGAAGCTTCTGGATTTTGTCACTAGCTTGACATTGACCCAGTGAAATCTATAGACAGAGTTTGCCTTAATCTTTATGGAGCACTTATAGAACCAAGCACTTCCTGGGGGAACGTGTCCTGGGCATCTGGGAGAACATTCTGTGGGGTGAATTGGAAAGCCTGGAAAGATCAAGGGGTGTTTTCTGACGCTGCAGACTCTGGAGTTGTGGACCTAGAGCAGCCCCTCGTGGGCACCTCAGAGCCCCAGCCACTCTGGCAGATTGGGCGCATGGGGGACTCAGGGCTGGCTCTATTCGCTTCCCACTCAAGAACCGCGAGCTCAGAAGCTATTTTCAGAAGTTAGGAAGATGGCTGCTCTTCCTGATTTTGCTCTCTGTCTCTGTCCTGCCCCAATGCTCCCTGGACTCCCAGGGGCCTCTGAACCTTCTTCTGTTGTTTTGACTTTGGAAGTGAGTCTCAGGAAAGGACCCCTGTAGCATGGAGGTGGCCGGGCCCACGAGCGGGAAAGCTGTACACTTCAGGCTCCAGCAAGAGCCTGGGGACCGGAAGTCAGGAAGCCCCGGAAGACGAGACTGAGAGGAGAGTGAGTCCCTGGGCCCTCTGGAAAGGCCCTCCCTGCTTTCTTCCATGCCTGCAGTGCTGGGCTCCCGTGAGGGGGCTACCAGACCCCTCTTTCCAGAGGAGTCCTCAGGCTCCGTGGTGTGAGCGCCCGCCCTGTGTTCTCAGCCACACGATGTCCCTGCTCACGCGAGGCAGGCACTGCCCCTCGCCAGGCTCTGCTGCAACACACACCAGCACCCAGTCAGCACCCTCACACGGCACACAACACACACCAGCACCCAGTCAGCACCCTCATATGGCACACAACACACACCAGCACCCAGTCAGCACCCTCACACGGCACACACCCATCTAACGGATGTGCTCGCGAGAAGTCGGACACAGGGCTCGCTGGCGGAAAACCCGACTGCGGGCCTGCATGGAGGCTGCCCTGCTCTCCCAAGGGGTACAGCAGAGCGCCTCTTGGCCCTGGGGCCACCCGACTCCTTGGCTCATGGGCCTGCCCCTCTGTCCTCAGCAGGTTCAGCCTTCTCACCCTGTGTCTCTGCTCTCCTCTCCTTCCACCTTCCCTCTGAGAGGCCTGCATCAGGTCCTCCTGAGGGACCTTGCACACTCCTGTTGGAAGGGCGGTTGAACACTTTAGTGGCCTCAGTCCGCTTCTGACATGCGTTTGAATGCAGGCACAAGTTCTGGGCATCCAGACGGACCTCGCTGAGGGCCTTGAAGCACACAGGTCATTCTTTGGTTTTGGATTTTTTAAAATTAATTTTAGTTTAAAAATAGCCATGAGACAGTTTCACAACAGGTTAGTGGGACAGTTACAGTGACACATTATATGTCTTTGTCTTCGTAGTACTTGTTCAGAACACAAGATGCAGACTTGATATCTTATACAAACACTACTACTACGAATCTTTCTTTTCACTAAACTTAGAGAAAGTAGCTGCATTTGTAACTCAATGGTCCATAATACTAGCGGGCTATCAGCACAACTGGCAATAGTGTACAGTAAGTATGTACATTAAGTACATACAGTAAGTAGTATATGTAGTAAGTCCAAGTGGTAGGACTCTGCTCAGGACAAGAGACAGGGCTGAAGCTGCTATAAAGGAGAGCGCTTCACTGGCTGGGCCCCGCACCTGGCCGTGTCCCTGAGCCCTCTCCTTCTCTCTGGGTGTCTTTGCAGTGGCTTGGTTCTCTACCTGCTGGCTAAGGCAGCCCAGCAGCCCCAGGACCCAGATAGTTCCTGAGGCCCAGGATCTTCCCCGGGGCAAGGAAATGGCCACATTTTTCTAGACAGCACCGACAAGGTCCTGTGGGCCAAGCTCAGAGGCAGGGTCTCGTGATGGTGGTGTGTACCCATTCCTACGCGGTCCCTGGGAGGGGTCAGCACAAGCTTTGCCCCAACATGACGGATACCACCCTACACACGGGCAGTCCGGGGGTTCTCACCAGAAGGAGGGGAGATCTCAGCAGAAGGAAGCAGCCACTGGCGTCCACTGTGCCACGACGCTGCGGAGCTGGGAGGCCGATACATTGTTCGGCTCTGAGGACAGGACGGACTTGGCAGAGTTCAGAAGAGCTCGTCTAGGGTGGTAGTCCGTGAGTCTGGCTGGCGTAGGAGAGCCGAGTGAGGGCCCTTGTGGTCTGTAGCCTGATGTCCCCACAGAGCCTCACACACTTGCATGGAGCTTTTGAGAGCTGCCTGGGTGATGGAGAACTGATTGCAATAGTTCACTGATGGGTTCAGAGGGAAACACGCTGCTCGGAGGTGGGGTCAGGTGATCGTGGTGTGGCCTGAAGGGGTCGACCTCCACCCTCCGCTCATGGCTTCTGGACCGCCATGCTGTGAGCAGCTGTCCTACGCCACTCTGCCAGTGCTGAGATTTGGGGGAAAGCAAAGCATGGTGGAGATTTTGCTAGTGGCCCCCTGAGGAGGGCTTCTTTCTGGTGGGACAATTCTGAGGCTTTTGCGTTGGTGGTTTGACGCAATCAACAGAAAGCACAGCCCTGTCGGCACCCACCATCCAAGAGAGGGGAGAGAGACAGGAATGGAACAGGTACACATGGCTGCCAGCCTGACCCCGCGTGTTGTCCTCCCCTAAGGACCCCGTGGTTTAATGGATGGGGCTTTAACCTGCCCCGCGGCCAGTCCCTGCTGGACAAGTGGAACCTCGTCCCCGAGGGCATCGACATCCTCATGACACACGGACCTCCTCTCGGTAAGCGAAACCCTGGTGGCCCTCTGTCCTGCCTGGGGAGGGGCTTCTCCTGGATAATGCTGAACAGTGCACCTGGGACAGAATCATTGTCTTCCAACAACGGTAAAAGAATACGAAAAGAAAATCAGCACCTTTAACGAAATCCACTAGGATAATTAAACTCAGCAGTTATGCCAGGCTTACAGGTGTTCGTGAAATTAAATTTTTTGATTTAGTCAAGTCAGGGAAAAAAATCAAATGAGTCCAGAGCGCCACAGTCCTTTGAGGTGGATGATTTATGTTAAGAACTCGACTCCCTTCAGAGTGCAGGCTGGGGGCATAAGGAGGACCAGACCTTCCGATCTCGGGGCTTCAGATAGTGGCGGATGAGGGGCGCCACCGCTCCACAGAGCTCATTTTCTTGTCCGCATAATGCTGGACCTGGGGGCTCTTTAAAGTCGCACATCTAAGCTGATGATGTGAGAACGGAATCTCATTTCGTGTAAACTAAAGCATGCAGTGAGGACTAACATGAAAGTTCTTTAGGGAGGCTTCCACTGGGGCGCACAGGGCTGGGCTGCTCTGATTCCTCGGAGCTTCCTGGCCCTCCACTGCTGTGTGACACCGTCAGCGGCTGAGCACTGTGTGACTCATGCAGCTGTCTGCTAGTTACTCCTGAGCTTCCTCCTGGCCGGCCTGGACCACAGAACATTTTGCCAAGTGCCTACTGTGCCAGGCCTTTCCTGCCAGGCTGAAAGATGCTCGGAGATGAATGCAGGGCACCTGTAATAGGAGAAACCTTCCTTTTGTTGATGATGAAAAAGAGCCATGAACTTGCCCTCCCCGCATTTCTGAGCGTGCGCTCCCGAAGGGTTTGCCTCCATGTCTAGCTTTTGCGGGGGGATCGCTTCAGAGACATAGGGAGTTGTCACAGATATTCTTGGTTTGAGGGTAGTACCTTCTCTCCTCTAGCAGTCTGAATACTGATGGCTCCTAGTGCTCATCCCCGAGCCCCAGGCTGACCTCGCATCTTCTCCAAGCCACTTGGCCCTGTATTCCTTCCTCCAGGAGGAAGTCCTGTGTGTTCGGCCAGGAGACAGTGGGTGTGTGGGTCACCCTCTCCTGCTGGGCAGCTTGCAGAGCAGAGCAGGCTTGCAGAGCACAGGCCTAGGTTCCTCTGCCTATCATAAAGGATTTGGAGCCTTCAGCATAGATACATGTACACAGCAGGGCCTGATCAGGAATAGAGTTTTGGGTAGGATGACACATTGATGGATGTTGCTGCGCAGTTCATCTTGGTACCTGAGTAAGCAGCAGCGATATTCTAACCAGTAGACACCGGAGAATTCCAGCACCCCAGGACCTCACCAGCAAGGCGAGCGTCCTGACAGAAAACTCAGAGCGAGCCAGGCTGTGTCACAGAGCAGGGTCCACAGCCAGTGGTATCCCAAAGAAACACCAGGCGAAGTTTCCATAGAAAGTTGAACCTTAGTTCATACTCAGATGGGGACTGCGAGGAGCATGCTCTAGTGGGACAGAGGGCAGAGAGCTGGCCCTGAATGTCACCTGGAGGAAGCCACCATGCTGTGGGGCTTCACCAGCAGGGTTCCAAGGGCATGAATATGAAGTGGGGTTTGCCCTCCTTCAGGAAAACACATCCGTGAGGTCATCTACACCCTGTGAATTCAGGGTCCCCTCCTGTACAAGCAGCACTGAGGATCCTGGTTTAAGTTTTGCCAGAGCCTCACTTCCATCCCAAGTTCGTCCCAGCCTCTCTGGTTACTCCCAGCCCCCGGCTAGCATCCTCACAGGGACGCTAGGCACACACATCTGCCGCTGGTCGAGCGAAAGCAGAAAGCCATCCTTTCCAGCCTGGGCAGCCCTGAGCAGCAGAGTTCACCTAATGGCAGTATGGGCAAGACCCCAAAGTGGCACTGAGTTGGCCTTCCTCCACCTCTGCCTGTGCCGGGGTATATGGATTTCACTGTAGACCGTCATCACCGAGAGAGCTGACTCCGGCTATAATGGATGTCAGGTTTTATGAATTTTCCGCATTCAGCGCAGTGCTAAGTGGCTTTTACTTTAAAAGTAGTCAATTAGCTCCAGCTTACCGGATGCCACCGTGAGGTCATGTTGCCGATTGCTAGGAGGGTGATGGGGAAGCAGCTTAGCATGTGGAGCTCTGGGCTGTGGGGGCGACCAGGGCTGCCAAGCTGAGGTCTCTACAGAGAGCAGCATTGCTGCAGCCCCATAAGAGAGGGCCGCTCCCAGGCCGCTGCTCTGTGCACCCTCTGAGGTACGTTGGTGTAAGAGAGTGAAGAAGGGTATAACAGAGAGACAGTAAGAGGCTTGGGGAGTGAGGGTCGGGGGCGGGCTGCCAGGAAGATGGTGCTTGTCATCGCTGCCTTGGAGTAGGTGTGAAGCCTGTGGGTGAACCAATCAAAGTCTTTACAGGAAAAAAAAATAGTGCTCATTAACTGGAAGGAAAAAAATGAAAACCAAAAGGAAAAACTTCAGGAATCTGAAGAACGCAAAGCAACGCGTGAAGTCTCTTGAAAGTCACTGAGCCCTTGCGCGGCCAGGCGAGGCCTGCAGGTCTTGTAATGGACACCCCTGAGTTATGGCTTTCCGAGAGTCCTCAGGCAACCTCACGGAAGGAGGAGGGTTAAGAGCATTGACTGCACTCTGCCCTTAGGTTTCCGAGACTGGGTGCCCAAGGAGCTGCAGAGGGTGGGCTGCGTGGAGCTCCTCAACACGGTGCAAAGGAGGGTCCGGCCCAAGCTGCACGTGTTCGGCGGGATCCATGAAGGTAACAGCTGTGGGCGGGAGCTGGCAGTGCGGGCGGGGGGCGGGGGGAGGGCCCACAACCGCCTTCCCGCGAGGATCGGTTGGCTGCGCCGGGCTGCACTCGCCCAGCCACCCTTGCTCTAGGTAGCAATGAAACTCTTTCATGAGTTGAGACCTGAAAAGACAACTCCACATCTGTGGCTGCCATGCTGCGGGGCTCCCTTCTAACCCAAGTGCAGCACGGAGGCAGCTCAACCCACCTCCCTGCAGACCCAAGGCTCCCCCAGGCTACTTCTGGAATCCCAGGCTCTTATGAAATCTGTGTGCTAATTGCCTGTAGGGGGGGCCCCGAGTTACCTGAGGACAGATGTTCTCTTTGATGGAGTTAAGACCAATACTCCAGATATTAGAAGCTATTTCAGGCCTCCGGAGTCCCTTCCTACCTATAAACATTGTGGTCCATACAGAGTGCACACAGACCTAGGAAGGTAAGATGCTCTCTGAAAAATGCCTCTGGACGCACTGCGATCTGAGACATGGCGCAGACTGGCAGGCGTGGAGGGCGACTGCAGGGAGGCGTCTGCATGCCACCTCAGAAAACCACAGCGGACGTCTCAGAAATCCTCAGCACAAGCTCCCGCTGAGGTTAAACAGAATTAAGTCTCCTTTCCATGGGAGCTGGTCCACTGACTGCTCTCTGCCTTTCTAGGTAAATTGAGTCAGGTCACTGGAAGTTCCAGAGCTTTGGGCTTTTCTCTGCCTTTTCAAACCAGAAGGGTCTGACCTTCATGTAGGCAGAGCCCTCTTTCCAGAAACCTGGGGCCTGCCAAGCCTGCCAGGCTCCACAGGCTGCACCCTCTGTGGGCAGCACTCATCTCCCCGGTCCTGCTGACCGCTGCCTTCTGGACCAGGCTGTGAATCTGCAGTCAGGTCGAGGCGCGCGTGGCTCTGTACATGGTGAATCCAAAACGCAACATGCTTTGAGAGCTCGCAAGTCCAGTGGCTTCCTGAGCAGATGGTGATGAGGAGCACATTGAAAATCTGTCCACTGAGGCAGAGAAAAGTCATCTTGCCTCGGGTGGCCAGCAGCAGGCTGACTGGGACACCATGATCACGATCCCTGCCCTGCCTGCGGCTAGTGCGAGGGAAGGAGGGGACTTCTCTCTGCCCTGGCATGGGGTGGTCAGAGACAGGGTGGGGGAGAAGATGTGGGGCCTCCTGTCCAAACAGGATTTCTGGGGGACCATTATCTTGAGAAGTGGTTCAGATTCCTGTAACCCTTCTTAGAGCTTGCATTTTTACCTTAAAAAAAAATCGAAGCATTAATTAACTTTCAACTAGCCAGACGATTGGGAAATTCCACCGAAGCACCAAAATAATAAACTTGCTTAAAAGGGAGGAGATCATATTCAAATAAACTTGTCTCACTTTTATTCACTTAAGACAGCTGAAGAGGGCAGCGGGAGGGCAAATACCAGCCTCTTGATGGAGAGAGATAAGAAGACTTTATGACCCCAGAACTAAACCCTGCACATTTTAAATGCCTCTTTTCATTTCTTTAGAGATTTTTCCATTGACCCTCATTAAGCTCTCCACAGGCTTACTTGGAGAAATTTTAGCAAGTGGAAAAAAATAAAAAGAACTTAATCGGTGATTTCTATAAGTCGTAGGTATTTTATGTCTTTGTGGCTTGTTTTTCTGTGGCTTAAGAGCCTCATCCCGAAGGAGACTTACACACTGAGACACAAAGGCTGGATGGCGAATACGGTACCCCAGCTCCCTTCTGCTAGGGTACAGGTTGTCTACACCACCGATGTGTCTGACTGTTATCCAGCAGGGGCAGTCATCCGGGTCCTGCCCCGATGTTCCTGAGCATTGCCCAGACTGTTGCTGGGTCTGTGCTTTTGACAGCAGCACCAAGGCCTCGCAGTGTGAGTGTGAGGCCCCGGCTGCTGGGCTTACTTCCTGTGGCTGGCCAGAGCCAACTTCCTGGCGGAGCAGCCCCCGCCCACCAGCTCCCAGGCCCACCGGCTCCTCCCTGCCCGCTCACCCTTCTGCAAGTTTGTTGTGTTTGTCCATGAGCAGTTGCTCTTCTGGTCCCTAGAACTCAACACTTGATACAGGGCTTTGAAATTAAAATCCCACTGAAGACAAAGAAGGGAAAATGTTTCTTTAGTCTACCTAGCCAAGAAATCCCAGCCTCCTCCCCCCACCCGTGAGGATAGTGTTTCAATACCCAAAGAGAATCACTTTTTGTAGGCCTGGAGAATTCTCCCTTTCAAAGAAAAGAGACCGGAGCTGTGTGGCTGCCCGCACCCGCAGGCTGGGGTCTGTGAGGGCTGGCTGTGGCAGTCTGGCTCCCCAGCCCACCCCTGCCTGCGCTCCACCGTGGCCTGCATCTGTGGCGGTGAAGGTGACGGTGACACTGTCTCCCTCCAGGCTACGGCATCATGACGGACGGCTACACGACGTACGTCAACGCCTCCACGTGTACGGTCAGCTTCCAGCCGACCAACCCGCCCATCATTTTCGACCTTCCCAACCCGCAAGGCTCCTGAACCTCTCCGTAGCCAGTGCGGACGGATGTGGGAAGCGCTACAAACTGCCACTTTTCTCCTCATAAACTTACACTCTCTTCCTCGTTTATTTCCAAATCCCGTGAGTTCTTTTTGTAAACTGTTGGAACAAACAAAAAGATGCTAGAGGTTGTGCTTCTTTCTCCTTTTTCTTTCTTTTTTTTTTTTTTATTGGGGATCCATGTGGAACTGGAGGAGCATTGCAAATTCGAAGGAGGACTCCTGTCTTCGCAAAGGCCGTGCCATTGTAAATGGTTAGTGTTCGCCAAAGGACAGCCAAGCTTTCTTTTAAAAAGGTGATAAAAGTCTTATTTTAATATGCTTTAAGCTGGAAGAAAAAGGAAAAAAAGAAAAAAGGAACAGGTAGGCAGTGTTTTAAAAACCACATCGATTTGCACAGCTGTTAAGAGTATTGTTTGAAGTATTATAATTTTGGATGTGTTGTTATTATTGTTGCTGTTTTCCCAGGTAGCCTTTCTTTTCTGCAGTCCCTGCTCCGGCTTAGAGCAGCCTCCGCCCCAGAGGGGGGCATGGGTGTCCTCCCCCACCCACGCCTTGGCTCTGGGCAAGCCCGTGTCATCCCAAGAGGACAGCCGGCGCCTGGGATGGCGTGGCCAGCGTGCTGCGCAGCGCCGCTCCGCACCGTCTCCTTGTCTGTTGTTTTTAAATTATTTTAGCTTTAAAAATACGGAAACGGAATCTGTCAAGAGCACGTATTTCATGCAGTTTTTAAAAGATGAGCGCACGGACTCCTGATCACCATGGGTGTGTAGATATAAGTATTTTTTGTGTATTATGACTACGTGAGGAGTTTACTATTGCCAAGCGCAGTACGGGCGATGCCGTGTAGGAGTGCATCGAAGTCCCGAGGAACTGCTGTCTCCTCCAGACTCAAGGTCTGAAAGAGCTTGGGTCCAACCTAGGTACAGCGGCAAGCGTGTAGAGACGTTAAGCGGATACCATGGAAGCTAACGGAAATAAGACTTAGTTGTCCTTTCTATTTAAATACCCCGATCGTCTTCTTACCTCCCTCCCATTTTGCACTGTGTGTCGATGCAATCTGCGCTAGCACAAAATATTGTTGCTAATAGTCATCTTGGTTTTCCCTTTGTAAATGTTGTTTGGGCTTTATTCTATTTTATGTTACCTTGAAATTTAGGCAAGCATTTGTTTCTCTAAATTTATTGTGATATTCTATATCTAGCGGCCTTTATATGCAAATAAAATTGCAAGATTTTTAAATCTGTGCTGTTCGGAAGGCTGGCTGGCTGGGGGATGGCAGCCTTGTGGTGGGGTCCCTGCAGCAGGATCAGCATGAGTGGCTTTGTAAGAAACTCTCAATGAACGTGGTGCCCCAGCACTCCCAGGCTGGCAGGCCCCCCTGCACCCGCCTGTCACCACCATCTCCACTTGCCTCAGGCTGCAGGGGCGCCAGGAAGCTCTTGGAGCACTGCAAGGCCTGAGCATCCGAAGGTGTAGCCGGCCGGCCATGCCACGCTGAGCTACTGGCTGCAGTGAGTGGAGGAACCACACAAGGCGGAGTAACTGCTGCCCGCCTCGGGGTCCCGGACCAGCCTGAGCTTCCTCCCAACGTGGCAGCCTGGGGTGTTTTCGGCGCTATTCCCCCTCGCTGTCCTCTTTTTTGGGTTTGGTGTTTGTTTCACGGCGACCACCAGTAAGATGCTCTAGCCAATGGAGTGGGGCAGCTGCGGACATCTTTTTGTTCTCTGGAAGAACCACGGGGGAGGACCACGGGGGGGTGCCCTGCGGTCCTGGATCTGCCCCGTGGCCCCGTTGGGTCCTATTCTGATACATCATCCTGTCTTTTGTGCTGCTGGGAATTAATTCTTGGGTGCAGTGCCTGAAGTGCATGCTTGATTTTAGTACCCCCATGTTAGAGGCAGACTCCGCCTCTCCTCATGAGCAGCATCCTGGCCACTGTGGGTGTTATTAGCATCTCATGAGAGTGTCCAGTACTGCCAGGCTGGGGTGGGCACTTGCTGAGCTTCTCAAGCGGATGTTTGTTCTATGGCTAGACGAGGCCATAACTACGGTAGTGTAGGTGGCCCGAAGAAGCCCAGAGGGAAGCCAACCACCCTCCTTGGAGCCCGGCCTCAGTGGGTGAGGAAGCGACTGTAAGCCCTGTCTGGGAGGCAGGACGGGACCTGCTGCTGAGGGTCTCCAGGAGCCGCTCAGGCTTTTCGCGTAGCAAGCCTTCCAGAACCAGGCAGCTGGCCCTCGCACAAAGCCATTGAGCGAAGCACTGTCGGCACCTGCTTTCCACCATGACCAGACAGACAGCAGCCCGGTCCGCAGTCACACACAGAGGTAGGTGCCTGCAGCCAGCCTGCTGCCCGCCCATGCGTGGGAACAGCCTCCGGGGACCTGTAAGGGCCGCCCGAGACCCCAGGGCTCTCTCCGCTGGCCGTACTACGGGGATGTTCAAAGAGCTCTTAGACATTGGGCACTTTCTTGCCTTCTGCCCCGGGGGCTGTGCCGAGCAGGCTCCATCAGCGCGGTCTCCAAGGTCACAAATTCTGGGGACGGTCCGAGGGCCCCACTTTATACATAGGGAAGTTAGTCCCCTACTCAGACTCCCTCAGGAAGTTGCGAGGTTCCAAGCCAGGTCTGTCTCATTCCATAGATCCTACCCTTCTCCTCACCAAACTCTCATTCTGGAAAATCTAACGCCTTCCACGTAAGTGAGGCTTGAGATACAGCCCGTCCCTCAGAGGGAAGCGTGTCGCAGCACCCTGTCACGCAGCCTCGTGACGACAACCGGTGGGACCACTTTCTTTTTGCCTTGGCTCAGCACTGTGTGGAGACTCCAGGCCTAGAGGCCCGCCCGGATCCGGGCTCCACCCAGACACCTGCTGCACCTGCTGCTAATCCTCTGCGTAGGACCCAGATGAGGATGCAGAGGTCGGGAGCTGCATACCCGGAGGTCACAAGTGGAGAGGCAGAAGGCTGCCTCTGCTGTGCTGAGAGTCCCTTGTGGGGACCCCTCCCCTGGAGGACACCAAGTGGCATGAGCGTCTGAGGGTCATGACGCACCTCTCTTCATCAGAAATGGAGAACCCAGGGGCAACCAGGAGGGGCAGACACAGGCGCCTGACTTTCCGGTCTGAGCATCGCACTAAGCAAGATCCCTCTCATCTCCCCATAGGAAGGTGACCTATGACGCAGGTTGCTTAACATGGTCCCCTGTGAGTCTGCCGTGTGCCCAGCCAGGTCCCTGACCCCGGAGGTGACCGCTGCGTTGCACTAAGTCCTTTGGCTCAGTCAGCGCGTTTTCCACGACGTTCTCTTAGTCTCCTTTTCTCTACAACAGATCTAGAGACCTACTGGGGCCCCTACAAGAGGTAGGTCACTGCCCCGCCTCCTTGTCCATAGCCACTGTGACCCAGGGCGCAGGAGGCAGAAACAGACGTGGAGGGTTTGGGGGTTCTGGGTTGCAAAGAAAGCCCTGGCAGTGCCCCACGCGATGCCAGACTCACTGGTGAGGGCAGAGAAGTTTGCCAGGGGGTGTGCAGCACCCAGATGTTGCTGCGGCTCCGGTGCCTTCTTGTGACCCACTGCCACTTTCCTAAGTTTTCGGGCGTGTTTTGTTTCACTGCTGAACAGAAGTGAAAGGTCCGGGTGTGGGAAGGGAAGGGGCGCGGTGCGGCGAGGGCCAGAATTGGAAACGGGGCGGCTTGCTCGCGGCTCGGGGCGAGGTTCAGGCTCAGTGCACGGCCGCCTTCCTCCGCACGTGTCCTGCAGCTGCAGGCTCCCTGCTCGCCCGGTGAGAGATGCTATCTTCATCTGGAAGCTCAGAGCTACCTCCCGTCCTTCTCTGCACACCTTGGACATCCCCGCCTATCCTGCTTTTTCACGAATCAAAAAAGTACATTTCCCCTGAAGCTCCCTGAGGAGCCCCAGCCTCTGCTGCACCCCTAGGAATCCGGAGAGGCTCAGAGAGGGTTGTGGCACCGCTGAGGTCACGCAGCAGATCAATGACAGCTCTGCGTTGGCGTCTGCAGGCTTCGGCTTCAGGCCTGGGCAGGCAGCAGTTGGACATTGAGCAAGGGAAGGAGGCCAGTGGGGGCCAGATATGGAGGAGCTCACGGGAGAGAGGGAGCCAGCAACCTGGGGAAGAAGGCAGGTGCCTTGAAGACCGTCTCGGGCCAGACCCCGCGCGCTCCATAGAAGTCCGCTTGGCTGCCCTGGGCCAGTCCGCGAAGTGGCGGGCAGCACCCTCTCCCTCCTCCTGCAGGACAGAGGGTGCACCACACTCCCCTCTTTGCTGTCCCATCTTTTGACATTGGGGCAAATGTAGGGCGGGCAGGTGTAGGGTGCTAGAGGAGCCCCACATGTGCTAGGACACACGGCTGCACAGACGGCGCTGTCTTAGGTCTCAGATCCCATCCTGTGTGCTGAGGACTGTTCCCGGCTCTCTCGGGGTTTGCTGGACTTGATCGTGCTGGATCTTGGGAGGACGGTGTCATTATTCTGTCAATCATAACTTCCTAAAGCAAGAAATACTTGCCAAAGTCAAAAAAGCACATGCGCCTTGTTTTCTGTTAGCCACCACCCTTCAGAAAGCAGAGCTAAATCCTGCAAATGGACAGGAGCTCCTTGGACTCTTGGCTGTCTTTAAACTCCTGCCTGAACATTTGTGGTGGGTTCACGCCCCTGCTCGTCTCCTTCCCGAATTAAGGATGCCTTGCGAGACACAGCCTCTGAGCTACCAAGGCCCTTCCCTACCCGGAGCGCCTGTACCTGGGAGGTGGTATAAGAGAGAGATGGACCCCGCTAGACAGTGGCCACAACCTTACCAAAGGAGCCAAGAGAGTGCCCGCACCCAGCAGAGCGCTCACCAGCCAGCTTGCGTCTGCACCGAGGCCACGGTCACTGGGCAGCACGTTGGATTCTCTCTCTCCACCCCTCCCTCTCTCTCTCTCTCCTCCTCCCTCTCTCTCTCCCCCTCCCCTCTCTCTCCCCCTCCCTCCCTCTCCTCTCTTTTCTCTCCCTGTCCTCCCTCTCCTCTCTCTCTTTCTCTCTCTCTCTCCCCCCACTTATTTTGGAAAAGGGCCCATGATTTTCCAAGCCCATTTTTACCTTGACCTTATACATGGCCTTGGAAACACGCCAAGCTCAGGGGAAGCGTGGCCTTTTCAAAGGCAGCTCTAACGCTCAGGTGGCAACAGTCATGTTCTTCCCGGAGCTCGTGTTTCATGGAAAACTCTGCACAGGAGGCCTCGTCCTCACCAGAACTGTCTCCCTTGCTGGACTGTCACTGGATCATATCCTGTGGTCATCTGTTTGCCGTGAGCTCTATGGCCGTGGAACACCAGGTCTTCCTCCACCCTCATACCCAGGGTCCACGGCTGAAGTAGTGACTTCTAAACACATAGATCAACGTGGCAGCCAGGTATATCAGGGGAGACAAAATTCCACTGCGTGAATAAAATCCATCCAACCCCATGGGCCAGGGGCAATGCTAAGTGTCAGACAACTAGTTGCAAGGAAAGAGCTTTATAGTTTGCTGGAGAACGCAAGATACCGGAAGTCAAGGAGAATAGCCAGAGGTGCTTAAATAATGGCTCAAGGCTCCCAGAAAAAAATGGGGTTCTGTGAAACAGGTTCTTCTGGTTACAGGAGTGCGTGTCCTCACCCTTCTCTCATTGCTGGGACAAATCCCCAGCACCCAAAGTGAAGGAAGGAAAGGTTTATTCAGCTCCCGGTTCCTGCAGGCTTCAGTCCGTACTCGGCTGGCTCTAAGGCAGCACAGTGCACGGCGGAGGGCGACCTTTCATGGCAGTGGCAAACAGCAAGAGCAAAATGGGGGCGCAGCGGCGGCGGCAACGGAGAGCACGTCTGCCGCTGGTAAACTGCACTCGGGCTCTCCGGCCAGGCTGGGGGCAACAGTCACGTGCACAATCCCAGCAGTGTTAAGACCCACAATCCCAGGGAGTCGAGCTAATCTTGAACTCTACAAGTTCCTGCCCCGTGGTTACACGAGGCATTGAGGGGGACGCCTAGAGACAAACGAGGGACTCTGTGCTGGTCGGTGTCCATCCCAGGAAGCTCTAGCCCAAGAGAGGAGAAGCTCACATGGACGGTGGCAGTTGCAGGAGTGTCACATAGCTGGTTTGTTTTCTTAATTGACTCTGTGAAATGCTTCTCTCTAGCGGCATGCCGTTGACAGGATGCAGCCTAATGTCCCCAACCGTCACCTGCAACTGTGTGCACACGTGTCAGCTGCTGACTTGGAGACGAGTGATTTCTTCAGGGCCACCAGTGGCCCTGAAACAGCCCTGGGGAGAAGCGGTGCCCCACACACCCAAGGCTTCATGCTGCTCTGAACTGGCATTGAGGGGTGACCCGTGCCTGGGCTGCAGGGGCACCTCTGAATGAGCGCTTTCTGCAGGCTGGTCCAGGCACTGCGGAGCTGTGCTTCCTGTGGGAGCGCCCGTCAGAGCTGGCGGGTGGGGTGTGGAGCCCGAGAGCTCAGGCTCGCCGGTCGTGAGTGCGCGTTCGCAGAAGCCATGAGACGCATGCCGTAGCCTTCTCGAGCTCGCACATGGCAGGAAGTAGAGAGGCCGCATGTGGAGGCGGCGCCTTTTCCTTCTTGCCGTCTCTGCCACTTCCCTGCACGCCAGCATGCCGTGCCTAGACGTCCGACTCGTGTCCCTCAGAGTTCTGCATAATCTGCAGATCAGAGCAGAACGCGAATAGGAACAGCAAGGCCATTCTTGCCTGGGGACAAGAACAACAGGAGAAGGCCTGCTACGGCCTGCAGTGCCAGGAGGAGCCACAGCATGGAGATTTTCTCAGCAGACGATGGCGATAGAGATGATCAAAGATTGGAAGCTCACCGACCCGGAGATCCTGGGTGCTGCTTGCGATGCTGTCGCCTGCAGCACCGGTAGACGGCGGCAAAGCCTCATGTGCGACGTTGCCTTTTCAGAGTCTTACGCAGAAAGTTGAAACCGGAACGCGGAGGTCTCTCAGAAGCCTCGAACACTCAGAGCTGGGGCTGGCGGGTATGGGGTGGTGCTGACCGGGTCCGGAGCATGGTTTTCTCAGTAGATGAGCCATTCAAGGTCCAGAGCTCATTGTAACGTTGGGCAGTGGAGCCTGGCACGCAGATGGCCTCTGAGGACCTGGGCTCAGAGCCCCGCCTGCCCCCCAGTCTCCCTGGACCTCCTGCTGCCCTGCCATGAGCTGTTTCCCTGTGCCTTGCCCTTCTACCAGGACTTCCTGCCTTGGAACTGGAGGAGCACAGACTGAAGCCTCTGGGAACTGCGAGCCACGATAAACTTGGCCTTGTAGCTGGGGCGCCTGCCATGAGAAGGGAACTAAGATGGCAAGTGTCATCCGGGAAAAAATACACAGAAATCAGCTCTACAACTACGAGCAACAGTGGTCTTTGTCACACAATGTTCCTCCTCGTTTCTCAGCAGTGTTTCTGCTGTCTACCTCAGTAGTCCATGTGTAACACCTACCCGCTAGCCCTTGGCTTTGACCGTGTGTCTGAACACTGATGAAACCCAAACGAGACATGTGGAAGATAAGAACTGTCATACGCTGCTTAGAAAGGGCTTCAGGAAGGGCTGAATAACCCAGATCAAACTCCAGAGCTGCTCCTGCGCTGCCGGCGGGGGGGGGAGAAGCTGATTGTTTTTCGCGGTTTTCTAAGAAGAGTCAGAAGCTGTGGTAGATGGGCCACTACATTTCTGTGTCCCATTTTTATTTAACAGACTACCTTCCCCAAGAAGAGGGGTGCCGGTGGGGGTGGCATGCAGCAGCATCTGATGGAGCGTATTTGGCTTCAGAGCTTACATGGAGATTTTCTCAGGGAAAAAAGGGAGCTGGGTGTTTAAGAGTGGAAAGAGAGTGTAAAGGGTCAGGCCCAAAGCTGAGCGGATATTTCCAGTTTAATATTTTAACTTTCCAGGCCAGCCAGTGTGGGTTTTTGTACTACATTCAATCATTTACTTTCTCGAAAGTCTGAATTGATAAGTCTGGCTTCCTAAATGCCAGGACACTTTCCCAAGGGGCCAGTGACAACAGTGGCCTCGCTGGTGGGAGGTCTCCCTGCTGTGTGGAGCCCAGGAGGGACACTTCTGTCCACACAACGGATCAGTGATGGTTTGGCCAGGGAAATAGCTCGGTACAATAAGCGCTTCTCTGGCAGTGTGTCGGTGACGAGCTTTGCAACACAGTGTAGCTCTACCGCTGCTGTGAGAGGGTCTTCCTGTCCGGGAAGACGTTTCTCAGTAATCAGTTCTCTCTCTCCACCACACAGGCAGTGTGCAGGCGACTCCAGCTATAGTGTCTGCTCGGCAGCTCCCCACTTGCTGAAGCCAGTGAGTGTTTCTGCCGGGGCCGGGAGCTCCGCGGTTGCTGGCAGTAGCTGCATGAGTAGAGTGGCTGGAACACTAAGCCCGTCACCTACAGCTGTTAAAGCTCAGTGTTCTCCAAGCTGTTCGAAGAATCCCTTCATTACCCCCACTTTGGACCAGTGTTGAAGGCCGTTCAGTAGAGGCACCTTCCTGCCCTCCCCGCACGTATAATTGCTGCTGACCGAGGGGCGTTTCTAGAGGAGATGTATGTTCTTTGTGTAGGGTTCACTTCCAGCTAAGAGTTTTATAAAATTATAATTTTCATCCTTCAGTTGAATCAATGTAGTTCATTTAGCTTGTTAGAAAATGTGTCTGCCACTCAAGAGGTTCTGTTTCAGTCCTCATTGTAGGGTTGAGGCTTGAAAGTGGGGGTGGTGACAGCCTGATCCGCGTCTTCTCGGGGGTCTGTAGCAGTCACCAACATGCACCGAGGGGACACCAGCTATGCCAGTCAGTATTTGCCCAGGGGACAGCACCCATCACATGTCCATCTGGTGCCAGCTGCCCCATCTCACCCAGCATTCAGCTCAGAGCTGTGGGGCAGAGAGGCTCAAAGCAGCGCCCTCACCTCTCCCTGTTATGGCAGAGGTCAGGACAGGGAGCCTGAAGGGAGATCAGGAGAGTGGGCCTGTTCTGAGCGCACCCTGAGCTCCGAGGCACAAGCCTAGGCTGCTCTGGGGCGGTGTGCTCACCACAGCGTCCCCTTTCGGAGCCCTTGTCCTTTACTTCTCTATAGTGTGCATAAATAGAAAAGTATTATAAGTTCCTTTAAGATTGTGGGATGGTAAATACCTTTAATTGGAAAAACAAATGAATATGAACTAATTTCCCCGAGGACTGCATAGGTTAGAGTCTCTGTCTATAAACCAGAAGGTCCAGCTTGTGGTGACTCTTGGCAAGTAAAGTGCAAACCCCATTAAGCGCCACCGTTCGGAGGATGTGCTTCAGAAACAGGCCAATGGGTACATGCTCTGGTCCTCGGCTTTCAGATCTTTCCACAGGAACGTTAACATTATGTAAGTATGGTGACATTGGAGCAGACCCCGAGAGATGAAGAGTGGGGTGCGCTTCCTCAGCCCAGGGCCACCAGCACCCCTGGCTTCCTGAGAAAGGCGGTCAGCAGACTCTCCGCAAGTGTGATTTGGAGTTTGCTGTAGTTACAGGGAAAGGCATGGCTGTAAGTTTAGAGTTTTAATATTTACCCCAGAAAAGTTATTCTCTGTCGTCAGGAGGGTAGGAGAGAAAGAGAGAGGGAGAGAGAGAGAGGGAGAGGGAGAGGGAGAG